>OY735231.1:30627299-30632299 GCA_963457665.1 Thysanoteuthis rhombus | reverse complement strand
GCACTTATGCCTTTGCGAAGAAAGGCACGAATCCACTTCTCCCACCAGCTATAGGTAAATATCAGAGTAGTTGGAACTTTTTTTTTAATCCCTTTTATAAGGCAGTCCATCTTCGGCACCAGACTAGTACCTCTGTCCCGTAAAAAACACAATTGCTACTAAAATGATTGGGCTTCGTATGTGTGTACGAGGCACTGCGCCCCAAAAACTGGAATTTAAGGCACGAAATAGCTTTCCCCAAGAAATTGGTGGAATCATTCCAAGAAATGTGGAATTAATCAGTGTGTTCGAATTTCCCGAACTTTTGGACAGAAGCTAATATATATATATATATATATATATATATATATATATATATATATATATATATATATGAATTATAAAGAAATGGATATATGATCCAACAGAATGATCATGAATTGCGGCATATTATGCTGAGACTTTATTTGAAATGATCTCTCGTAATTAAACAGTGAATGTATCACTTGGCCTTGACAACGTAAATATGATAAACAAACAAAGAAAATGGGGCTGCTGCAGAGGCCCGAATAATTGTTTTAACTCAAGATTCTTGTCTTGTCTTGCTCATTCACGGTCTATTTGTTTTTTCAATGCAGATTGTTATTTTATTAAGATCACACATACACACACACACACATATATATCATGAAGAAATGGATATATGATCCGACAGAATGATTATGAATTGCAAAATGTTATATTGAAACTCTATTTAAAATCTTCCCCCGTTATTACAAGGTGACTGTGTCGAGGCCAAATGATACATTCATCATGTAAAACGGGAGATCATTTCAAATAAAGTTTCAATTATATATGGCAATTCATACTCATTCTGTCCGATCATATATCCATTTCTTTATGACATATATATTCATAGAAATTTCTTCGCGGTTATATCTCTAATCAAAAGAATACTGTTTTTTTTTCTTTCAAAATACAAAACCAAACAAAACGTTTTAGCATTTCACAGCCTGGCTATCATCCCAACTGAGAGAAGACAATATGGCCGATAAGGAATCGAATTCCTGTTTTATATTTATAAACTTTCAATCATCATCAAAGAAATAAATCCGAGAAAATTGGGCGTCTTTCGAATCAAGAAAAATGAAGAAAAAACATTTTAAAGAAAATGTTTTTCTCGGATGTGATAAAACCTGGCCTGGAGATGGATGGGCTGTACTGGCCCAAGAACGGTTGCTATTAGATGAAGAAATTACTAAACGCCATACCGGATCGGTCGTCATCCGGGTAAACAAGGGTCGCACCTACTGTTATCCGAAAAACTAAGCCGAAACAAGGTATATATATATATATATATATATATATATATATATATATATATATATATATATATATATATATATATATATATATAAGTAATGGATATTAGCATCTGATATGAGCGATAGAGAAAGGTTAATTATTCACGACAGTGAGGGAAACAACGACTATGATCGGACGAGGCCCAGGTGGGATTCGAACTCACACTTTGTTTCATTGGGGTGCCTGTGTAGCCAAGGTTTGCTCTAACCGCTAAAGTTACTGGAGCCCTTACGATGAGCTGTAATCTAAATAACACCTTCAACTCATTCCTCCCTTCTCCGATCAAATCATGAACGTAAAAATCTAATAATCTTATCCAACTCTACCAAACGCCAAAAATATGGGAACCTTTACCGTAATGCATTGGTTTAGTGTTAAGTAAGCTAGTTGGCTCAACTTCACATGGAGAAATGACGAGACAGCACAGTATATCAGGAAGAAAACAGGAGTTCAAGACATCATAGAATCTATTAAAAAACTTGAATGACAACGGGCAGGCCATGTTGCAAGAATGACAGATAACCGATGGACATTACGACTCACAACATGGATCCCCAGAGATCACATGCGAAACCGAGGCCGAAAGAATACAAGATGGAGAGACGAAATAGACAAATAGAGAAAATACTGGCTCCGCGACGCTCTTGATTGAGAGATATGGCGAATCCTGGGGAAAGTAAATGTCCAACGACGGAAGATAAAAGACTGATGATGATGATGAAGCTAGCTGGAAAAGAGTTGATTCGTTCATCACCTTGCTACCAACGAATATGGCCCTGTGCTGAATTGACGTTTTCCAACGATAATATCTATCGATAATAGTATCAATGTTGATACTAGTTTGACTAAAGCCAATGCTTTCCATCTCAACACTTTTGGCAAATACACTCTTCACCATCACTATAATCTTAATACTAGTTTTAGTCTTTTATCCTATTTCGGTTGCTTTTTATGCCAACAATCTGGATCGATATACTCTTCAATAATATTATAATTCTATTACCATACCAACTTTATTTCATCTTATTATCTATGCTTTTTATCGCGACAAGAATCTTGCTCGATATACTCTTTGACAGCTTAATTTCCGATTTTCCGCTGTTTGTTCTAGGAGCCGAGGAATCTATCGACCTGCCACGAGTCTGTTTTTGATAAAAAGCTATGAGTGAATGAATCTACTGATAAAATAATGGTAATTACGAAAGGTGTATCGACCCAGAGCGTTCTGATGAAAAAAAAAGCAGCCATAATAAGATACAGAAATTATGCAATGAAGTAATACTGATAATGAAGAGTGTATTGACCCACGGTGTTGGGATGAAAAGGGATAATAATAAGATTTAGTAAAACTATTGATAAAATCTATTTGTATTATGAACAGTGTGTTAATATTTTTTGTTGCTTCTATACAATGAATTCCTTCACCTTCAATTTTGTTAAGGAAAGTATCTTCAAGCCACCATTTGAATAGACTCTCCACTGAAACGAGTTCAGCCACTGATGATAGAATCTTACATGAAACTGATGAGACGTAAACATTTATTTAGACTGTCAACAGCTCTCGAGAGAGCGCTCGAACTCCATGGAAACACAAGTATATATTTTTACCAAGTGCATTACCGCATCCTGTATTACACACACACACACACACACACACACGCACAAACACACACACACACGTACACACACACGCACAAACACACACACACACATACACACACACACACTCACAAACACACACACACACACACATACACACACACACGCACAAACACACACACACATACACACATATATATATGTGAAACTTTGGGCAAACTGGTAGAAGCTTCGAGAGAAAAGGACACACACACACACACACACACACACATATATATATATATATATATGTGTGTGTGTGTGTGTGTGTGTGTGTGTATGTGTGTGCGTTTGTGTATACGTGTGTATCAATTCAGTCAATTATTTCCAAATGTCTCTTAATGCAATTTATGTAAGATTTTCGGAAGGGTTTTATGTTTCACACAGAATTAGATTTCATAGTACAATATGCATATTTTTGTGGTGGGGATCATCAGTTGTTTACCATGTAACCGTTTCGGAGATTTAAGAGAAAAACAAGACAATTATTTTAACATGGCTCCCCAGCTGAGATCAAACACTACCCCCCCTGAGGTATTGATCAAATACGAGTACCCCCTCCATCCCTTCTTTGAATTTTTAGCTCACTAGATCTTTTTTAAAATCATCTCATAGAAATTCGAACACACCCGAGAATTTTTTCACGGGAAATATCTGGTAATAGAAATAATGAAGAGTGTTTCGACCTACAGTGTTACGTTAAAAAGCAACAATAATAAGATGGAGTAAAACTAGTAATAAAATCTACTTATATAACGATCAATTCGTTTTCGGGGTTGTCTGTTCGTAACCATGGAGATTTCCACTAAAAAGATACAAATTTGCTGATAAAAATATACCCTACCCATCATCTTAAAAAATTGACTTTTTCGTTGTAAGGAGTTTTTTTTTTTTTAGTTTTTTGTCCAAAAGAAAACCCCATTGAATAGAAACCAGATACAGATGTTCCCCATCTTTTGATAATTTGCTTTACATAACAATTTTTTCGGAAAAGAGCGAAAAGTGAAAATAGCGTTCAGATCTTGTTTTGCAGCGAGTAATTATAAAGGCAGCGCACACCCTCTTCCTCTGAAGTCTACACCTCAGTGTCCTCTACCTACCACTGCCACGACCTCAGCTGACTCACACTAACATACCATGTTAACCAATTCTGTAGGGTCTGGGAATGCTCAAAATGATTTCCCATGTAAATTAATGGTTACTGCCTCTTCTCTTTACGCCATTTCGGCTTAAGAAAGCCTTTTTGGGAAATACTTTCGGACAGCGGGGGAAACCTATACATCCGTGTAATTCTTATAGTTATTTAGTAATAGTAATAATGAAACGTGTACCAACTCTTGCTCTGATGAAAATCTATCTCATAAGAGAAAACCTAAAATAATAGTGATAATCGTGGAGAAGAGTGTTCATACCCAGGTAAAACGTTAGGATTTTGAATGCTGATTTTCAATGCAGGCAGACAGGTCTTCGATACTTGCATGATTGGTGCAACACATTCTTCCTCTCCTATACCGTTTGTGCCCGACCGAGATGAAGTTAATAGGTAAAATTATCAATTTCCCTCGTAGTTACTTCCTCGCGTGTATTTTCGCTCCGCCCACAAATCTGTTACGTGTCAAGATACGCCCCGCCCTGATTTTTAAGACCACCCAATCACAATCTTCGCTCCTCCTTTCATCCAACCAGACGGCCCACTGTAACAAAATGAGGCAAAATAAAAATGATATGAAATGAACTGAAATGACAAAAAAAAAAAAAAAAAAGATGAAAAATTCATGAAAGAAAATGGAATTAAAATAAAATCAGTGTATAAACAGAAATAACGCTTATATCTTATAAACAGCAAAAGTTATTTTTTTTCCGTTGGGATGACGACGGAGTGAAAGGATCACATTTTTTTTATTTTTTAAATAATTTGATTAATGCGTATTTTCCCTGGTTTTACATTCAGCTGTCTGAGTTTATAAATTTTTTTTTAATAATTATTTTTAGGGCAAATCTAAACACACATGCACACA
>OY735231.1:30579799-30622299 GCA_963457665.1 Thysanoteuthis rhombus | reverse complement strand
CACATGGACTCTCCCATTAATATACTGCAGACATTTGTTATTTAGTATTACATGGTCAGTCCCCACCCCGAATACCTATCAGTCAGACAAATGGACTGGAACCAAATCTTTTTCTCCATTCCTGGTTTTAGCTAATCCAATGATCTTTCACACGGCCAAGAACAAAATCCATCTCTTTTGATTTCCTACCCACCCTGATAATACTTAGAGGTGTCGTCAAAAGTCACATTATCCAATATTTTAAAACATTTCTATCTATTTTATATACACTTCTCATTTCTTTTATTTTTCCATACTCTTGTATCGAATTTCATTGTGGTCAAACTGATGATATTTGAAAGAATTAGGATTTCTGGTCATGGTTTCATTTAATTGTTAAAAATCTCATCAACTTCACCAACTTGATTGGCAATTCTTTTAACTATAGAAACAAATTCTCGGTATGAAGTCGATAAATCTAAGTGTGACATATGTTAACCTTTAATATCATGATAGTATAGTTCCATAAAATATATAAAATGGTATACTACATACACGTATATATATATATATATATATATATATATATATACGTATATTGTGTCATCCACAGACAGCTGTTTCGTTGTATTACAACTCTTCAGTGTGGCTATAGACAATCCATTATCCCATCCAGTTCTACGAGGCAGGATCGAAACCTTAGCTTCAGACCCGGAGGCTGGTATCCTCTTTCTACTCCACAGAACTGGACGGTCGGTGAGATTGAATTTGAGCGATATATTTATTTATCGTATATATTCCTCGTCCATCAGAATGCTCCAATCCATGGTGGAAGAGCATTGCATAAGCTTACAATGCACGAATTACCTCACTTAGAGAGTGCTCAACCCTGAATAAGGGAGCGTTAATAAGTATTATAAATGCGTCATATTACTCTATTTGAAATGATCAGAATCTTTTTGAAAAGATTCAACGTGGTAGCATGTGGGTAGCACCCACAGCAATAATGCCATAATATGTTAAGTTGCTTCTATTTAAAAGTTGACTTTTCAACCCTCAACGATTGAAGATCGCATAATTCTAGATGAAAAAACCAAGAAACATCTGAAAACAGGAATAGAATTACCTTCCTTTCGCTTCCGGGGGAAAAACGTCTGAACAGAGAAATACATGGAAGTTTCCTCGCATATTAACCCGTACGGGAGCCTGGACTGTTTTTTTTTCTTTGTTGATCATGTATCATTGTCAGGTACATTTAGGCCTCCAAGGCAAAAATGGCAGAGATTTGTTAAGAAATGGTGACGTTGTTTCAAGACAATAGCCTTACAAACAAACTTTCACGCTTATTGTGTAGATGAAAAATCATGAACATACAATGGAACTTACTATGTATACACGTCTACATAACATTTTGATTGTACTCATTGTGTCCATCATCTGTCTATCCATCTATCTATCCACAGGTTCATCAGCATTAAACTTACGTAGGCAGGACGGTAAACATGCTTACATCTTAATGTATTCAGAAAAAATGTCGGTTCTTATAAACAATTTTCACATAGATAAACACGCATCTATGTTTATTTATCTATCCATCTACCTATCTATCGATTCCTTACCATTTTATTCTTTGTAAACCAAGAGTAACCTGTTTAATTCATAATTGGCATAGGATTATTTACGTATGGATCGGCACTTCTACCTAGGATCAAGGTACCTGCACACTATGCATAGGATCAAAGTGTTGCTCCAGGAATTCAGAGTATCCGAGCGCTATACCATCAAAGTGTAGTATCTGCTCGCAGGACATACTTTGGTAGCTTTGCACCGGCTCGGTAATGCTATGTGCAAGAAGCCTAGGATTCGTCCGATAGCCTAAAAAATTACTCGTTCCAGACTCTGGGGAGCAGTACACCCCGGGGCAGTACCGTCCCATCACACTGAGAGAGATGGGTCGAGCTTATCTTGATGCCTTCACAACATCGGTTGCTGGGACTGGAGAAATTTTTTTGAGTTTTCCCGTATACGGAACCCCACATTAAACTGTGCTTGTGTCACATCTTGCTATCGTGGGTAAGTGAGTTGATATAAAGTGTTGTATCTGCTTACAGTAATTCTTTGAGAGCTTTGCGCCGGTGTAATGATGACTTACCGAGGCTCTGGATAGTTGAGCGCAAAAGACCTACCTTACGTTCTGTGGTCTCAAATAACCTTGCCCAATCTCGGGGATCAGTCAGCCCCGGGACAGCACTTTCCAATTGTACTAAAAGGGAAAAAATCAGGCTTGCCCAGACGCCTTCCGAACACCAGTTACTGGGACTGGAGCAATTTTTTTTTAGCTTTCCTGTACACAGAACCCCACCTTAAACCAACCTTGTGTCACATATTACTGTCGTGGGGAAGCGAATAAATATGGAACATAGTATCTGTGCACTCATTGAAAAGTGTTGCTCACACGCATATACATACACATATGGGTGCACGTTGCGCTTTATATGTGTTGATTACAGGAATATGAAAAAAGTTGCATTTACTGTGATGAATATTGAGTACAGTGATTGAACATTAAAACGGATAAAATCTGTTTTTTATTCCTTCCTTCTTGTATTCTTACGAAATGGAAATATATTATGAACTATATATATATATATATATATATATATATATATATATATATAGTTTGTGTTTATTCCGTGTACATACGAATATCCACTAATATAAAAAAGAAATGTATGACCATATATATGCACACACTCATTTGTGTTTATAACACTTTTCAATGAACGCTCAACTACAACACTCTGATCCTAAGAGAGCTTAGTGAGCGACACTTTAATCATGGGCAGAGCGCACAGGTCCATGCGTAAATAATCCTATCAATTTGTGACAGGTATTATGCTAGTATATCTATCTATCTATCTATCTATCTATATATCTATATCTATCTATCTATCTATCTATCTATATATATATATATATATATATATATATATATATATATATATATATATATATATGTGTGTGTGTGTCCTTCTGTCTGTTTCACTTTGTAGGTCACAATCCTGAATCTAAGAAGCTTGAAATTTGCATTGTGATACATTTTTTTTCCACGGCGGAGGACATGTTTTATGTGAATTTGAAACGGTTCCATTGTTAGGTTCAATTTATGAAGTAATCATAATGTTGCACTGGTCTCTGACTTTCTATCCGAAGGCTCATAGGTCACAATTTTGCATCTACGAATCTGAAATTTGACACAAGGGTACAACTTATCGCAGCAGAGGACATAGGCTATAAGACGTTGACCGCTGAGGTAATTCAAGGTATAGCTTTTATGGTCATTTATGATTTTGCACCTCGGAAGCTGAAATTTTGCATAGGGATACTTCTTTCCATAGCAGAGGACATAGGTTACGAGGTGTTAATCTGATCAGTCATTTATGATCATTTCTAGCAAATTGGAGTAGTTGTAGGCTACAATTTTGTACCTCGGGAGGTAAAATTCGGCATTGGGGACATCTTTTCAGTAAAGGTCATTAGTGAGGAGTGTTTAACCTGGCAAGTCATTCAAAGTCATTTTTGGTCATTTCTCGTTTTTATTAAGACAAGTATTAGGGATACAAATCATTTCAAATTTCACCAAAAATTGGTAAAAAGTTTCAAGTGATTCTTTTTTAATATATTCAGGCATATTTTCCAAGTATTTCAAAATTACTCTATCAAAATACTGGCAAATTTTCCTACTGTCGAATTAATGTATAAAAAATATTATGAATTTCAAGAATATAGACCCGATGGATGTTTACACACTCATCAGCAACCGACGATATATCTCAAGACTTATTGCCGGTTGCTGATGAGTACGTAAGCACGGAATGTTGATATTCACCCGATATATATATATATATATATATATATATATATATATATATATATATATATAGTTCATAATGTTTTCAGTAATTTGTGGGATTACAAAAAAAACAGAATTTTTATCTGTTGTTTCTAATATTTTATCGCCGTACCCAATATCTCTCAGATAAATAGAACAGTCAATTTATTATCTAAATCTAAAAGGAAAATATTCCACTCAAAGTCAATATCTCATGCCTTACACACTCGTCAATACTGGATTTATATTTTGTTATTGTAATTGTGCGTGAGGTTGTACCAACAACAATGATTGCAATAATAAAACATTAATCCGTTGCTGACGAGTGCCGAAGGCAGAAAATGTTGACTTTCGGTGGGATAGTTTCCTTTTAAATTTAATTAGTAATATATATATATATATATATATATATATATATATACACACACATATATATATATATATATATATATATATATATATATATATATATATATATATTATTGTGTCATCCATGGACAGCTTTTTCGATGTATTACATCTCTTCAGTGTGGCTATAGACTTTCCATTATCCCATCCAGTACCACGAGGTACTTCACTTCAGATCCGGAGTCCAATATCCTACCTCTGGACAACGGAAATGGACAGTCAGTAAGGCTGAATTTAAGCGATACATCTATTTACACGGAAATCCCTCATCCACCAGAGTGCTCAAGAGCATTACGGCGGCTGTTTAGCTCAACGGTAAGAACATCATTACGTTGAAGCGGCTACCCTTCGATTCATAATCATTCTGTTGGGTCATATATATCCATCTCTTAATATATATATTTTTTAAGGGAATCCCCTGGACCGACAGAGAGACAGACGTAAAGAGAAACAGAAAGACAGAAAGACACGACCAAATGCGTATATTTCTCCGACTTCATTGGCTTACGTAATACTAAAAGTATTGATAATGATAAGTCGTTACAAGGACAGGTATACCAAGACGAAGGATACGAATGAGAATAAGAAGGAGTCAATAGATGAACAAGAATATTACTACTAATAAATGGATAGAGAGATCAGAATAATAAAAATAAGAATCAGAATAAGAAAAAAAAAAGAAAGCTGAACATGAACTATAATAAAAATACTATTAACAATAATATTATAGGGATAGGTTGACAAGAATAATGAAACTGAAAAGAGAATAAGAATAAATTAATAACCGAACAGGAATAAGTAAATGATAAGAGAAACAAAAATGGAATAAAATGAAAAAAAATGATACAAAAAAAAAAGAAACATGTTTGTGTAACGCGAACAGAATTCATTTTCCCAGATTTATAAAAAAAAAAACCCAAACTTTTTCCATAAAAAAAGAAAATGAAAATTCCCCGCCTTCAATTTTCTATGACGCTTAGCAATAGACACACGATACATTATTTTATTTGCAATATTAGTTATTTCATTGGAATTTGATTTTGAAAAAAATCAAATCTTACATAAACCTCTTTTTTCAAACAGATGCTCGATTCATCCACATGTATAAAATCTATATGTGTATATATTTCTACTCTGAGATGTCGAGAACTACGCATCACAGAACAGAAACAATGGCATGTCTGAAATCAGCAGGTCTATTATTACTTATAGCACACATTTTCAGGTTGAATTTTCCAAAAAGAAAATAGTCGATTGCTATGGGGTCTCAATTCGCGCTCTCGGAAAACAAGTTTGTTGAAATTTTTTTTTTCATTCATTTTCAGAAAAACTATTAAAGTTAGATCTATGAAATCAAAGTAATTGTATATCTTGAATAAGCATAATCTCAGATATTTTTTCATAATTTATTTAAACCTCCTCATATGCGAGGGAGTTCAATAATATTTTAAAATCTATTTTTGGGCAGTAATTCTTAGTGTCAGAGTCATAGTAGTTTAGTAGCCGAGTGGTTAGCCCCTCAGAGAATAGTAACTGTCGAGCCGAGTTCAAACTCCAAGAGGAAAAGATTTTTTTTCTGGTCTTTCAAACTATCTGATCTTTGGATCTCACAGAGATTTGTCAGTTTTTATGAAATAATTTCTTTCGTGTTTTATAGGTGTATCCTATTTACAATGTTGTTACAACACTAAACTAGGCTCTCACTTTAGACATATACAAAATCAGCAGCTCACAATTTACCTACAGCATATATTTCAAGGTTGAATTTAAATAAAAATCAAACTCGACGATTTCTATGGGGTCTGCGTTCGCGCTCTGAGAAAACAAGTCCGTCAAAAATATTTTTCCTTAGTGTTGTTTTTCCCCATCTAAAATTTCCTCGAAAACTATTAATTAGATCTATGAAATCAAATTACGCATATATTTTGAATCAGCATCATTTGTGAAGGTTTTCTTCATTATCTATTTGAACGTACTCACATGTGAGGGGGGTGGTGCTTCAATGCTTTTAAAAAATGGAGGGGGGGGCAGTAATTTATCGTTTCAAACTCATGGCAGTGCCATGGCCGAGTGGTTCAAACTTCGGAAAATAGGCCAATCCGGATTCTGAAGATATGTACCCACGTTTTATTTTCATCTTTTTGAGTGGGCTGCATCAGTTGAGCAAGCACGACTTTTAAGAACAAGAAAATCCAACTAGTCCTAAACATAAGGGTATACAACCGACGTATCTTACCGATAGTCACCTATGGAGCTGAAACATGGAACTCAAACTAATGACCATGCAACGTAATATGAGAGAATCATGCTCAACCTCACATGGAAAGATCAAAAGACAGCGCAATCTATAAGAGAGAAGACAAGAGTCTAGGACATCAGAGAAAATTTTAGAAAACTCAAATGGCAATGGGCTGGACATGTTGCAAGAATGGCTGACAACTGCTGGACATGACTCACAACGTAGATCCCGGAGATCATATGTGAAACTGTGGCCGATAGAAAGTAAGATAGCTTGACGAGCTAGATAAATTAAGAAAGTATTGGCTCCGCAATGACCGTGATAGATAGGCCTGACGGAATTTGTGGAAGGTCTATGTCCAACGATGGATGCTAACTGGCTTCAGCTGCTGCTGCTGTTGATGATGATGATGATACATTTACAGTTTCAAGATTTAAATTGGTAAATCCTTGGAAAATGGAATTGGCGAACCAAGTTCAAACTTAGACGGAAGAGTCTTTTTCCTCTCAGTGCTAGCATAATTTTTGATGTGTCTATAATATAAAAAGTATTAAATTTGAATTGTTTTTCTTGAAATTTCATGTGCCTCAAATCTATTTGACCTTCAAACCTTCTGGAAATTAGGCAAGTTTGAGAAGAGTAATTTTCCAAGTTTTTATAAGAGGAGATTCTATCTACAATGTCGCTATATTACTTAACTGCAACCTTAATTTCCATTCGTTATAAGTGACCATGGATGTGGATTTCTTTTTCTCTCAGCGCTTCTGCCAGTTTGCCCAAAGTTGCACGCTGGCCTGCGCCTGTCTGCCTTGAAATGTGTGCTGACCGAACCGTTGAGGCATTAAAGAATTAAGATAAAGGCACATCCGGAATTAACAGATCACTATTTACCTACAATGCACGTATTAAGGTCGAATTTTATCAAAAATAAACCGTCGATTTTGTTGAGGTCTATGTTCAGGCTCATTTATTAAAAAAAAAACCAACTAATTTTAGCGCTAAAGAAATCAGTGAGAGCAACAGTAAACCAGTGTTTACAAACACGGTAAATACCATCGGCGGACCAAGCTCCGACCCGTTGGAGAAAATTTTAGTTTCATCTTTCAGTTTCATGTGCTCTTAATTTAACAGATCTTCAAATCTTCCTGAAATCTGCCAGTTATGAGAAAGGATATATTTGAAGTTTTTATATGAGGGGGTTCTATTTACAATGTAGCTATGATACTGAACTGCACCCTTACTATCCTTTCATCATAAATAACCATGTACGTAAATTTCTCCTCCTATCAGTGCTTATACCAGTTTGGTAGAATCTTATAAAGGATAACCCTAAAATGACAATAGAAGATGTTTCCCCAGAGAAAAAAACAATAACCCTAATCTGACCATAATCCAAACCCAAACATAGCAATAAAAGATGGGATGCAATATATATATATATATATATATATATATATATATATATATATATATATATATATATTTATCAAATGCAATCTCAGTTTTCAGAAAATTTAATATTCAAGGTGATAAGAGTGCCGACCGGCATTTTTAAGAAATTTCTATAAAATAACATTTGCTTTCTAGTCATGTCCAGAGATTACCCCCAAATAAAACTGGATATTTCAGCTAGTGTATATATATATATATATATATATATATATATATATATATATATATATATATATATATATATATTCAAATGTAAATATACAGGGATTTTAAAATCCAGATGCATCACCAATGCCATTAGGAAAAGCACGAATCCATCTCTCCTGTTCCCGCAAACTAGAAGTAATTAGCTGTGCAAACTGGGCTCTTAAGCTTTGATTGGCAACTAGAATAGGAGATGGACAATTAAAACTGTGAAAATACAACCCTTCGTCCAGTGTGGTGAGGGCAGCTAGTCGGTCTCGGACAGTTCTTGAAATGCTCGGTTAGAGGGGCTTGGCAAGCTGGAGATGGATTATAATAAATTAGAAAAATACAGACAGTGGAAATAATGCGAATGTCGTAGCCACCTCATGACACCAAATACAAAGAGAAAACACGAAAAAAAAAAAAAAAGAAAAAAAGACCGCACCATCCAAGCAAGAAGACCGGATATAAGAGACGTGTTCTTCACCCGCTTGTCATTTTTTACAACACCTCAAACTTGAAATACCCGACAGCTATAAATGTTTGCACACACATATTGGATATCGGATTTTGAATGGAGCACCTGCTTAGAATACCATGTTTGGCTTGACACCTGACAGAGACAATCTAAGTTGGATCGTCAGTGTCATTTTTTATTTATTTTTTTTTTTTATAGATCTGGCGTCAGACATCTTCCAGTTTGGATAAATATTTCTGCCAGATCAGAAATGTGTTTGTAACAGCAGACCAAAGAGTGAAGATTAAAAAGAATTAATGAATAATAATAATAAATAAATAAAAGAATGTGGGTATTGAAAATTTTATGAAAGTTTGAGACTATGCAGATCAAAGAATTACTAAAACTAGAAATCACGTTGCCTATCGTGATGTTGATGGGTTCCTAAAATGTTGCTTGGGATCCCAGTTTTCTTCTGACCACTGGCATGACCCTGCCCGGAGGGACGTTGATGAACAGGCTCACTATGTCGGAACTCACTATCTAGGTGCATTGAATTGAAGCATCTTTAGTCATTTCCGCAAAGTGGGTTGAGTTCTTCACATAAGATGGAGATTTGCCTGTCATTTGGGTGACTATATATATTAAGCTTAGCGTTAGACTTCTGCTTAATGGATGACCGTCGTCAACTGACAAAAGGGCTTCAAAACAAACTTCTTTATGGATTTTGGGAGAGGCTGTACATATGTGGCAGCTTACTGTGACCTTGGTTTAGCTGTATGAATTCATTGTTCTTTAAGATAGAGTGAATATTCGATGCATTATGAAAGACTATTTTAATATCCTTATGCAGATTTAAAATTGACATAGTTTGTACCTAAGATGATAAAACGCAAAAATCAACAATATTTTGGAACAAGATTGAACATGGAAAAGTTATATACCAAAATCAGCAATCTTCAAATTCTGTCAGTTTTGAAGCTATATAAGGATGTAAAAATGAGCCTTTCAAATGTAACAAGCATTTTTTAGACTCACTGTACATGTTCGCTCACACACAAAGAATATTGGTTCTTGAATGAGAGCACATGCTTCCAATATCGTACTTGGCTTGATACCTGAAAGACTCATCAATTCTCGATTAGATTCCCAGTGTCATTCTTTAAAATGCAAAGTCTGCCAAGAAAGTATCTTGCCATTTTGAATATCTCGAGAACCGGTTGCGCAGTCTTGATGTAACTTGGTATTCCAAAAGATGAGAAGTTTCAGCACATGCATGAACATTCTCCTGAGGGAATACCTTGTTGGTAGTGAGATACCATTGAGTGAGGTTCTGCACAATGTGACCAAGTATATCCATTCTTCATGTCACGTGCTGGTTTTTTTGGCAAAACATTGCATATAAACCAGTCAGCCCCTCTACACTCCAGATTTCCCGGCGAATTCTAGCTTATCGATGTTGAAAGAGAATAGATTAAAGGACAAGATCAAGGCAAACGTGACGAGTCAGCTCATGGCGATCCCAAACGAAGGCTTTCCAGACTTTTGAAGAGTGTAATAGATACTGGGATATGTGTAGGCAGTCCCAAGGGGAGTATCTTGAAGGGAATTAAGGCGCCATTGCCTTAGGTAGGCTATCTATTCAATAACCAAGGACTTTATACTTTATAATAAATGTTTCAAATGTTTCATGTTCGGGCGTCTCGCCGTTGTGTGATGGTGAATGAGTTTCGAAAGCCGTCATTAATGAAGCGAATTCCATCCTTACAGTGTGCTCCTCAATTAATGTCGTGTCGGGCTTAGCTAGACTAAGTAAATAACTATTTGGGGCCTCGATTGATAATCATTACACAGTTAGTCTCGCAGATCATGAATAGTGAAGCAAACTCAATCCTCATGGGGTGCCCCCTCTCTTAAGACCACAATTTTGCCCGGGTAACCTAAACCTAGTAAATGAATCTTTTGACGCCTCATCACTGGGTAATGGTCAGCGAGTTAGTCTCGCCGACTAGTACTCGTGAAACGAGTTCAATACTCACTGAGTTGTCCTCACTTAAGGTCTTACGCCCAAGACCTTGTTGAACTTGGTAAATATATACCTTAGGGTAATGGTTAACGAACTATCATGAAAGATCATGACTATAGAAGCGGGTCCAGTTCCCACGTGTTGCCAGATTGGAGCTTAATGAATTGGGAGATGGCCCCTGGAACTAGACATTATCCCAATATATGATGTTTCATTCCTGGGAGTTGTCTTACCAGGTTACACCCTTCATTGCATTAAGAGGAGTTAAATGATGCATGAAGCGCCAAAAGGGAGAAGTGCTGAGGGATATGGACAAATTTTGTCTCTGTCCACAAGTACACATGTGGATCCTGACTTAGAACTCGACTTTGTGTCACATTCTGTCCTCGTGGGGTTGTCGGGCTGAATAAATACGACCTCAGACACCTCATGAATTACAAAGTCAGCAACAGTGCTTTGCGAAACTAGTGTATAAACCGTAACTCTACGGTAGGTGCTCGATTCGGTTGGAGGATTCTTGTTGGTCTTTGAAGGCTCGAAACGTAGAACTCTTTCAAAAATCCACCATCGACAATTGCTAAGCCCAACCCGTGGAATGCACCAGGCTTAATTGTAGAAGTAAAAGGATTATGTTGCATCTATCATCCGACTGGGGAGCCTTCTTGCTTTGAAAATCGGCTTCCGATATTCCGATTCCAATTTGGATTCGAACTGTGACTTCTGACACGAGCAGGATGAACACAACTATCTTAGTTTCGATGCGAAGTCGAGACTACTTCATTATCAAGACAATTTCATTAACTTTTTTGCATTGTCGTTCAATACAGGTACATCATCGATTTCTCAACACAACTGGCTCAAGTACCGCTGCAGATTTGCCATTTTGCTGGACCAATAGAGATCACGTAATGATAATTCAATAGTACACCTCTGATCCACTAATTATGTACATCTCATATCCACAAAGTACTAGGACTGTTAGAAAACTTAGATTAAAGAAATATTGAATTTTAATTCAATGCCTGTATGCAATACATTAATATAAATGATACAATTTATTGATATGAATGAAACAGGTATAGGTATATAGATTATAGAATCTTATGGACAGGTGATGAGCCAACTGCATTCGGCTCACAGTTTCTGTACTGAAACACTGCTATCGAGTTTTCTCAACATTTCTACTTTTCCTTGCATTGATTTGGACTTGTGTTTGCGGTTGACACTACCATTGACACTTTGCTTGGAAGTCATTTTTGGAGGTAAATGTAAGCAAATTATGGTAGGTATTTTATAAAATTGATGGTGCAGTAACAGCCACTGCACTATAAACAAGTGCTGGCTCCACACACAACGCTACCTGAAGCCACTTAGTGAACTAGTGTCACCGAACCAACAGAATTCACGTCATGATAATTCAATAATATACCTCTGACCCAGTAATTATGCACATTTCATTTATTTAAAGCATTAACACTGTTTACAAACTTAGATCAAAGAAATATTAAATACTGATTAAATGATTGAATGCTATACATTAATTTCAATGATACAGTTTATTAATGTAAACGAAACAAATCTGGCTGCTGTAGGGTCAAACACCATTCTATTGCGACTTAGGATGATTACTGAAAGTTTTGTATTACATTTATGATCAAATGCCATGAATCAGTTTGGTCTAATCAGAAGGCAAGTTGGCTATCAACCACTAGGTCGTGGTTTCGAATCACGGCAAGGAAACGTTGATATCTTTTTTTAAATGTATACATATTTTTTTAGAATGAGATAAGCCCTTGAGTATTTAAAGCATGACCTTTTGTGTATATGTAAGACTTTTCGGCTTAACTTTGTCGGACAATTGGTTTTGATTTCAAATAACGGAAGGGGAACGTTAATTTTACAAATCGGTTTGGCTTGACGTGACAGCACAGACAAACTGAAGGGTTTGTCTCCCTAAATTAGGCGAGGATTGTTGTCTTTGTTGTTATCACGATATAAAAACAAAGTCAACTCCAGGCTTGTACTGGAGTATGATAACAGATACATGTATTTAGATTAAACATATACAAATATTATGCAGTTAATGAGCCAATTGCATACGTGTAACACAACCTCTGTACCGAATCACCGTTGTCGAGTTTTCTGAACACATTAATTTTTTTCCCTTTTTAATCAATGTCTTCTTCGGTGGGAATGAAAGTGGGAGATTTTTCAACGATTGCAATTTTGATTTATTTGTTTATCAAAGGCTGAGCGCCATTAAAATGCAACCTTGATATGTAAATAAAACCGGATATATGAATAAAAATATGAAAAATAGACAGAAATGTAAAACAAATATATAGAAATTTGAAAGAAAAACAAGAATAAAAAAAATAGGTTTCAGGAAGCAGACGAGAAGAAAGATGCAGGCAAGAAAGTAAAAAAGCGTATAGCTCTTCGGTGTTACGAGTGCAAACGCCATGTCATAGGGAATAATTACGAAAAAGAACGGAAGGGAAAATATTCTCCGTACAGACAAACAAATCAAGAGTCTAAAGTCTTTTTTATACATTGAAATGTAAATATCTTTATGTTTAATTCATGTATTTTTTGAAAGGGGTGGCATACTGCGACACCTCTATTGAAAGAATGAATGCAAGTTTAAAAACGGTACTCGGGGAAAAAAAATGACAAAAATGTAAACGTTGAAAAATAAATTGAAGGAAAGAAAAAAGAGAGAGAAAGGAAGAAAGACAAAAAATGGTCCAAAAGACAAAACAAAAAAACAAAACAAAACAAAACAGAATTGAAATGTTCAATAAGTAAACGAATAAATAAAATTGAGATTGCTAAGTTGAGTTGAAGACACGGACAAACGATGCAAAATGTGGAATCCTGAAAAAAAGATTGAATTAGCAATTCTTAAAACGCCAAATCCGCAGAAAAATTTATATTTTATGAACGTGTCATGATTTCACGTGACTAATCAGTTTGATGAGTTTAGCCCCAAGGAAACGGCAGTATTTTTTAAAGAAAGAAATAACGGTAATAATTTCCAAAATAAACAAAATAACGATAAACTTTTTACTGCAGTTTCTGTGTTAGGATAAAAATTCCATCGAATACTCCGGACATACAAGGACAACGTATAACACAAAAAGTGAACGTTCGGAATTACAACGTTGTATTCAACTTTGAAAAGCAAAAGAGTTGGCCTACCCATGAACTTCAGTAAAAACGAAAATCATGTGCAACGATCACATTGAAAATAAGGACATAACTATCAAAATCGAAGATGCAAAACTGGGGAAAGTAGACCACTACATCTACCTAGGACAACAAATCTCCCTGAAACCCACAAAAGAGGAAGAGATCAAGAGAATCACCCTAGGATGGCAAGCCTTCGTCAGAGCAAGCTCAACCTTCAAAAACAAGAAGATCCCAATAATTCTAAAAAGAAGGGTGTATAACCAATGCATCCCCCAACAGTCAATTATGGAGCTGAAACATGGAACCTAACCAAGAGACAGACTCACGAACTGAGAAGTATGCAACGCACACGTGAGAGAATCAAATGGAGAGATCACAAGACAGTACAGTGCATAAGAAAGAAAACGGGAGTCAGAGACATCATAAAATCTATTAGAAAACTTGAATGGCAATGGGCAGGCCATGTTGCAAGAATGACAGACAATCGATGGATATCACGACTGACAACATGGGTCCCCAGAGATCACTTGTGAAACCGAGGCCGACAGAATAGAAGATGGAGAGATGAACTAGACAAATTTAGAAAATACTGGCACTGCGACAACCACGATACAGAAGTGTGGCGAATCCTGCAGAAGGTCTATGTCCAATGACGGACGTTAAAAAAATGATGATGATGATGATGATGATGATGATTATGATTATGATGATGATGATGATGATTCAACTTTGAAACAGGCATATCAGGATTTGTCTCACTCTATGACTGAGATCATTTTTTGTTTGTTTGGGGAGGCATACGACCTAAACCCTTTCCCGAGCAAGTTAGAAAGTAAAGCAAACTAATTAAAAAAAAATGCTGTAACCAAATTCGAAAATATGGCAACCAAACTGAAACTTACGACGAGTAAATTTAAAAATGCGACAAGCAAATTTGAGAATAAGCCAAGCAAATCAAAATTACAACAATCACATTGGAAAAAAAGGCAACCAAATTTAAAAAATACTTCAAGCGAATTTGAAAATACCCAGGACAAAATTAATAATTAATGTCCCGAGTTGATTCACTATTTTTTTGTTTTTTTTTTATTTGGCGTATTTTTTATTTTGCATGAGATATCTTAAAATTTGGTGGCCTAACTTTTATTTCAATTTTAACTTGAGAGAGAGAGAGAGAGAGAGAGAGAGAGAGAGAGAGAGAGAGAGAGAGAGAGAGAGATTGTTTTCATTCTCCCCACACTATACGAATTTCTTAGATTTCTTAATTCTAATTAGACTAAATAAAACTTGATAAAATTACTCACAAATTATGTTCATTAGGTTTTCAATTCTATTTACCTAAAATAGAATATTATGTTTGAGTTTTATTAATATTCAAAAGAATTTTTCATTGCAGCTACATTGAATAAACTTTATGTATCTATCGTCGATTTTTATCAATAAAATGAAAGCGAAACGCGTAACGTTTTATTTGATGTAAATAGAACTGAATATAGGATTATGGAAAGATTTTTAGGTATAAATTCAACTGAAGTAGTTGATTAAATATCAAGAAAATCGAAAGAACTAACGTAATGTTTAATTAAACAAGATGATGAAAAGACCCGTTCAAAATCTGTGACGCTGTATGAACAATTTTTGACAGCATTTGTCAATATTTGCTTCGATAATAAACACATAAATAATGTTAAAAAATATTTGTTTCAAATCAATTTTCGAATTAATTCCATTTAAGATGCCCGAAACAAAAATGAATAATCATTGTATGAAATAAAAGAAAAATATCGTCCGAAATGCAATATAATTCATTGGCAAAGAAAAAAGTTATACACACACACACACACACACAC
This sequence comes from Thysanoteuthis rhombus, assembly GCA_963457665.1. NCBI lineage: Eukaryota > Metazoa > Mollusca > Cephalopoda > Oegopsida > Thysanoteuthidae > Thysanoteuthis > Thysanoteuthis major. The sequence continues at coordinate 30,606,618 of OY735231.1, read as the reverse complement.
ACACACACACACACACATATATATATATATATATATATATATATATGAAGTTATAAACACTGTTTAGTTTGCTTTATTTCTTTTTCTTTCCTTCTATTTTTCTTTCTATCTTATATTCCATTTTTTTATCCCGAGAATTGTTTTTTAAAGGAATGATATGACGTACTGTGACGTGAAAGAGAAATAATTTATTTTCTTTTCTCTCTCTTATCATCGATCCTCTCAAGATAAGAGCTTTCTTTCTTTGTTACGAACACTGTCTATTTTTCCCTAGCCACCCTATCTTCGGGTAATTCAATCCCAAACAAACGTCGTTAACAAATCCAAACGTCACTCCCTCTTACATCGCAGTTGATTGAAGGAACTAAACATTCATCAAATATTCTAATAATCTAAGGTAATTATAAAATTACAGGTTTAGTGGTTGACCGCATTTCTCAGTCTCACAAATGATCTTTTCTTGGCGTGGACTGGACACACCACTTGATCCAGTGACCGTAGTTGTATCCGATTGATACTGTATGAAAAAAAAACAACTTCTGGCAACTTGAATCGTTACTTCTGTCTTCAGCTATGTGCAACTACTTCAGCTTGACTCACCAAAGCAAACACTTCTGGTATCACTCAACATTTGAGGCGGTAGGTGGTAACATTATAGTAGCAATGAACGTAGTCTTCACTCAACCAGTGTTGCCAACTAAAAAAATCACGCTAGTTTAACTGCCAAAAAGCGCTAATTTAAAAAAAAGTCCAAAAATAGCCCAAAATCACACACCAAAAAGAAGTCTATAATAGTAAAAATTGGCCAGAATGATTTTGATTTTCGCCCCACCAAAACAAAAAGTGCAAAATTTAAGGCGAAAAGTGCTGAATTGAAAAGACTGCATTCAACTATCGAAGAAGATTAGAATAAGAGAAAAATAAAAAGAAGGATAAAGTGAGAATGAGATTGAAGACAATGATTACTTAACAGCCTTCCCGTGAGAGCATTCATTTTCTATAAATTTTTTCAAAATCTTTCAAATATACTCGAAATGTTGTGGGGAGTTGGAGATAATGATCGCGTTATTTCGTCCTTCCATTTTTTAAAATTCCCCTTCATTTTACACAAATAATTTATCATAATTCACTTCTGCCTTGCTAGGCCCATCGAAGCTTCATCTGAGCACCATCAACCTCACATTGCATGAAGACGTTCCCTACTCTGTTGTCAGCTCTTATGACGCCGGACACGGGATTGTTCTTCTCCGGTTAAAAATCAGTGCTACTTGTCCCTTAGATTGGTTCCTAATCTAGACTGAAGAGCCCAGTCTGCCCTATTTCTTACCCGTAGCTGGAATAAGGGGGAAGAGATGACTTCATACCTTTTCCGAGGGCATTTGTGTGAGATGAACGCAAACTCAGACAGAGTTTGAACCTTTTCCGCCTATTCCATTTTCCGTGCTATTAATCGTTAGGCCATCCGCACATTCAAAAGCATTCATTATTCACGTACGTAAAGACTGTTACAAATGGTCTTCTCTGGCCAGCTGAATTTGCTTCCATTTTTTTCTCGATTGGTCAGCTAAGGCTGCTACATCTCCGCCGACAGCACTGCCAAAGACGTCCAATTCCTCATCTCTTTTTACTCTTTTTATCCTTCATCTTGACAAAAGAAAAAAAAAAGGTCGTTCGGTTTGCGTGCAGACATCCAACTAGCTCGATAGTGTCTCTATCAGCATGGTCCTGTTACTTGGCAGGGCTGAGTAGGTTTAGTGAGAGAAGGGTGACCAGGACGGTTGGAACATCGGGGTAGGAAGAGTCCAGGGTATGAAATATTCATAAATGCGCCCCAGAATGATGCAGCGTGACTAAAATTAGATGCGGATCATGCAATTGTTATATATATATATATATATATATATATATATATATATATATATATATATATATATATATATATATATATATACTAGGTCTATGTAGCGTGTAACTATGTAAATTGTACGAGGCCTGTCTGGAAAATATCCTCAAATTTTGAATATCTCGATTGCTTATTTCGCAGGCTTGATGTAACTAGGCAACTAATCAAAGAGGACCGTCCAACATTTGTGCGAACAGATAATCTTCTATAGGGTAACTCAGTCGACTGTGGGAAACAATAGTGTGAGCTTTTGTCCTGTGTGACTGTTGCATTCAGCCAGTCATTTTTACACGTATCATGCAGGTTTTTTTTCTACAAAAGATCACAAAGGCCTGCCAGTCTCGTCCCCACCTAAGACAAGATTAGGCTCTGTGCAACTTCTGTGTTTTCCCCGATAGGATTTCAGACCCTGGAGGAGATTAGGGAGAAGATGACGAGAGTTGATGGGGATCTTGCATATATAATTGATAATTAGGACAGCTGTCTTATTTGTACATACGCTGTTCAAGCTTCTGAAACCTGATCAACTCCCGCTGTGTAATCTCTGACAACACTGTAGAGGGTTCCCCATTATCTTGTAGCTTCGTGTTTGTTTCATAACTGCCCGTCCCGACGCACGTATCGATCAATGCCTATCACATAACTACTCTCTGCTTTTTCTCTTTTATCTCTTTATATATATATATATATATATATATATATATATATATATAGATAATATATATATATATATATATATATATATATATATATATATATATATATATATAATGAGTATGTACATACGATATCCAACAATATTATTGGCAAAAACAAAACCTTGAAAATCCTCTAAAATCTTTTTTCATACCTCTTCTTATTTTTTGAATGAATAAATTTATTTTTCGTTTTGCAGTTTCTTCGTAATATAAAATACGTGGCATTTGTGCTCATGTAGTGTGATGTTTCGTGATATGATTTACTTGAAAAAAACATGCTTTTCAAACTGTTTCATTTAAAATGACTACTTTGACCAAACCAAAAGTCGAAACATGTTCGTATAATAAACTTGATTTTAAATACTGCTATTTTCCGTATTGTCCAATCAATATATATGTATGTGTAAATTCATCATACCTCTTCATCGTGGGCGTCGCTGAGCCAATATTTTCTGAACCTGTCCAGTTCATCTCGTCATCTTATATTCTACCGGTTTCGGTTCCACATTTGATCTCTGGGGATCCATATTGTGAGTCGGGATGTCCATCAGTTTTCTGCTATTCTTGCTACATGACCAGCCCACAGCCATTTGAGTTTCCTAATGGTTTCTATAATGTCTCGGACCCCAGTTTTTTCCCCTAAAATATTGTGCTGTCTTGTGGTCTCTTCATGTGAGGTTGAGCATGATTCTCAGTTTGTGGGTTTGTCTCTTGGTTAGGGTCCATATTCCAGCCCCATATGTGATTATCAGGAGGAAGCATTGGTTGCATACCTTTCTTTTTAGGAATAATGGGTTTTCCTTGTTCTTGGAGGTTGAGCGTGCTCACCTGAAGGCTTGCTCTCGAATATATTTTTTAGCAATTAGAGTATATAATTTTGTTCGAGTTATTTATTACTTACTCAATTTACCTATATTAACTATGACAATATGCAAAGACAAATTAAACCAATACATTTTATATTATTATCATTATTGATTTATTTTGATATCTGCATACATCCTTGTGGTCTACTGCAACTATTATCTGAATTTTGAACTTCAAACTTGTGAGAAAGGTGGAGTTCTTTCATCTTAAATTCAAGCATAAACACATTCTTTCATTCTTACCCTTGTTCATTGCATTGAAAGACTGAGATGGAGATAGTTATATTGAAGTCTTTCCTTTCACTCCCATTCAAGCATAAACACCCTTTTCCATCCTTAAACTCTTTTGTTATATTGTCTGCGTTGAGAAACAATAATGCAGACATGGACAATGAATAGACAAGATAATAACGTGGAGATAAAGCAGTTATTTTGACTTTCGCCTTTCCGCCAGGCTGTTTAGTTCAATGGGGACGCTACGTTAAAGTGGCTACCTTATCGGGTGCAGGTTCAATTCCTGCAGCACCCCTATCTTCTTTTATTGTTTATTCTATTCATGTTGTCTAGACCAAGGGACTCATTATTCGTGTAATAACGGGAGGTCATTTCGAATAGAATTTCAAATAATATAACGCAATCATGATTATACTATATGTAGAATAAATTCTCATTTCATCATTAGGCTGGAAACATATTGATTTATGCGCTAGCGCGTACACACATATAAATATATATAATACACACACACACACACACACACATATATATATATATAACTATTCCGAAACAATGTGTTACTCCTAAGTCTATCTCATTCCGTATTATTCACTTATATATATATATATATATATATATATATAAAGAAAGAAAGAGAGAGGAGGGAGAGAGAAAGAGAAAGACATGCGAACTTCAGGAGCGCCTGTATATTAGCCGGAGAAAAATATCGGACAACAGACAGGATATTCTCACACAATACCGACAAAATGGCCGCTGGTCATCTCTTTTTACTCGAATCAAATAATCACTAACCCGTTTGTTTACCTATTTTCATCAATGGCCGCTTCACCTAATTTTATTCCTTGGATTTGTTTCAATGGCGTTTTTTTCCCTTCTGTCCCCCTCCCCTTGTTTGTTCACATCTTTATTTCTTTCCGTCCTCAAGTTTGTTTTTTTAAACTTTTATCTCTCTGTATTTATCTCTGCCAACGAAATTGGAATATATATATATATATATATATATATATATATATATATATATATATATATATATATATATTTGTCTGTTTGTCTATCTATCTATCTGTCTGTCTGTCTGTCTCTTTGTCGGCATAATATCTCCAAAAGTTGTAAATGAATTTCAATGACCCCCCTTTTTTTTTAATAGATCAAATTTCAAGTCAGGTTCAATATTTTTTTCGATTGGGAGATATTTTTTCCTGTAGGAAAAGACGAACGAACATTAATTGGAAAGCAAGGGAGATAACTCAGTATTTAAAGTTTTCTTCCTTCTGATATATCTAATTTTTTTCATGAAATTTTTCGTTTTTGTACGGTTTTGACAAATATATGCGCTGTTTTAGTGCTTCCTTGTCCTTTCTAAATAAGTTTTTTTTCATCGAATGCCTTTTCTAACCTCTCTGTCCGCATTAGCTTTGAATACTTAATCGTCTTTAGTTATTAACTAAGCTTGGTCTAACGTGGCACAAGGTTACGAGGGCACCCACGAATGATTGTTTAACGATGTATGTTTTATTTGTTACTACGACAAAATCTCATCTCACACACCGATTGTCACAGTATCACCGAAGTTGAGCAACTTCGAAGCTTGGCCAGTACCCAGATGGGTGACTGGTCGGGAATAGCGGGCGCCGTGAGCAGTTGGGAATCATTTTCAGGGCTTCCCGCAGCGATACCGTTAATCCTCCAAAGGAGGAAAACCGATCCTTGCACTACCCCCCATAACGCCCGTTAGAAGCCCTTGACCCTTCTGACTGGCCTGGCTGCGAGCGACAAGAGATTGATGAGCCATATCTTCATCTGAAATCCACCGTTTTATTCACATCGGTAACGCGCCAGTGTTTACTAATAGGTCGGCGAAATCACACCGACATCCTTGAAGAATCCCCTTCGTATTTCCGCATCATTTCTTCTCTCTCCCTTTCGTCTATTCGTCCTTTCTTCTACCCCTGCTCTCTCCCATCTCATTACCGTCAAAACTGGTGACGTCGTGACGTGGGAACCCACAACTGGGACTCTCGCTCAGATCTCACTACCCAAAATGTGTTCCCCACTTTCTCTTTTTTTAAAAATCAGAACTTATTACGCTCAGCTGCGTCCAAGTGTCCCAGGATCAGACGATAAAGGGGATCTTCCGACAAGTTTAAAGAAAAGAAAGAAACAACAACAATTTTGTCTTCCAAGGAGGTTCACTAAGTTTGGAGTCAAAAACCGAGAAATGAAAGCGTTGCAAATGCTTTAACCTTTAATTTGAAATTCCTTTCTGTTTTGCCCCGAGGATCTTAGATTTTTTTTCTTTTTTTTTTCTGTTATTAATAAATAATGAACTGTAATAATAAGCACAGAAGAAGCCGTCCACGGATAATGTTATCAAACAGTTATTATAATCAAAATTGGTCGCCTATTTATTTAAAATGAAGTAAAAATTTCAAAAGATTTTAAAAAATGGCCTCGATAATTTTTCATTTGTAAATTTGTTTATAACGATGAATTTTATTACAAAACAATGAATGATTATAAATTGCGTTATACTCCTTGTTATCAGTTATTGTTAGCTAAAAGACCCACCCAGTCTCAAAGTGACCAAAGTACTACTACTACTACTACTACTACTAATGATGATAATTATAAATTGATAGATATGTCGGGACAATAAGAATAATAAAGACAGAGATGAAACAGCCGAACATATGATAAACGTTTGCCACAAATTTGCTCAGAAGTCTATAAAAAAGGATTTATTTATCTATTTATTATTCCTCTTTGTGCACCTCCAATTATACATGATATTCGCGCATCAACTTGAAAACAATTACAAAATTCAATGAACACATTCAATTTACATAGGTGCAAATATCTACGATTAACACAATTCATCGATTGGACTCTCTTTAAAATCCCAGCTGACAAATTCCGGAAATGTCCTAGTAAGCTCATGCTCTTTCCATAATTTCAAATTAACAACAAAACTTAGAACCTACACCAAGGTGTCTGATAGTCCGGTATGATAACCATTACGCCAGGATAAGCATGAGTAAGTAGAAACACTGATTCGCTATCAATTGGGCAAATGGCCGTAGAAACCTGACGCTATCCTACAGTACATAAAAAGTGATTATCTATGACTTTGACTTAGACTTTGAAACAGGCCAGAAGACCAGATTTATTTGGTTGTTACATATTAATTGGCGTTTTTTTTAATAGCAAGATGAAGGATGACAGCAACACGGAAAATGTAAATATCTATGTTCTCGTGTATAATTGTCACTTTTCCTCCTGATTTTTAAACCTAAAAAATAAGGGATGTGCATCATACTTGAGAAGTAAATTCGACCCTTTTTCCCGGTCAAGTGGCCATATTTGGGACAGCATGATCGGAAGTAAATTATATCTATTTTCCAAGCTGTTTGGTGTGTAACGATGAGTTTAAAGCACTATGTTAATGTCACATTTTCCCATGGTAATGATGATATTTTGAATATTCACAAGTATTAAAGATTTAAATCTTATGTTGCTTGGGAATATATTCACACCTGTTTAACGATGATTACAAAGGTCACAACGCATAGCAGCCCACCAATGTTGTCATTGCTGAGTTTTTCAATGCCACGATGGATCTCTGGGGTTTTCATTTCTATAATTCCATCAAATATGGCTTTCTATCTATGTAACGACACACCCACCACAAAAAATGAAAGTGTACGTATACACTTCGTTGTCTTTAGGCGAGATAGTCCATAAAATGCGTGCATTTCTTTACAGGGAGATTAGAGTTTGCATTTAACCTATTAACTGCTGACCGTTGAGGGGTCATACTTCGTATTCACCATCTAAACCAGATATAAGGGAAGCAACTCTTTAACATGAATTTATTTGCTGGAATGCGGAAAGAATATGTAGGAAAAGATACGCAAATAGAGAAATATAAAAATTTTTGAAAAGTGTTTGCTTGTGATTTTTTAAAAAATTCGTCAACAGAAAAGAAAATTCATAAGGGGAAGAGACTTTCTAAAAGAGTTAAATTTATAACAACTGGTAGATAATTCCTGTGCTTACTTTCTGCATTAGCAGAACCACATTTCTGTAAAGTAAGCAAAATTCCAAAGCAGACCACAGATTGAAGTACGACTGTGTATATTGCAATGCAAATATTGAAATAATGATTAGTTTTGTTTATATCACATTACGCACGCTTGAATAATTTACTTGGTAGTTTTTCCACGATTGTTTTTTTTCATCTGTTTCTTTTGATAGACGATCGTTTTTTTTTATTGACTGGTGAGTAGCAACAATGCTTCTCACATCTGGTTTAGTTGGTAATGAGGCAAATATAATTTTATTCAGTATTTTATTCAGCCATAACAACTTAACTCTCCTTTCCCATACATCGTGACATGGCCTGCCGCTGAGATATCCACGTCTGACAACATGAAATGATAGCCAAGATAAAATGCATATTATACGCAAGGATTTCATTGTCCATAATCGGCAGTGCGTATTATACACGAGTGTATATAATACACAATTAAATGTGATGATCAAAATATGATCCATCTGAAGCAATGAGCTTTTTCCAAAGATCTCTTGGTAATGATATGCCATCTCTATGAAATTCTTTAGGTTTAGTGTAAAACTGTGAATTACAGCTTGCATACAACTGAACCTTTCATTATAGATATGATGTTCAAAATGCGAGAAAAGATGATAATCTGTAGCTGAAATGTCAAGTGAATACGGAGGTTGCTTGCAAGACTTCATATTTTAATTTTAACGTAGACAAAATCAGATGAAAGGTGTGGGGTCTAGAGGTCACGGAACATTTAATTCATATCATCTGGGACCTATTTTTTCAACTTTTTAAGTTTTCATATTGCTTTGAGATGACGTCATGTATTCTCCAGAAAGTGTTTGAACCATTCCTCGTGTGTCGTTTTCGATAATCTTTTATCATTAAGAACAGCTTTGGGCCTTCATCAAAGTTTATCCTTTGAATCAATATTCCAATACCAAAACTCATTTTACCAACGCTAAAGAGTTCGCAATGATTAGACTGGATCGATAAGGAAAAATTCAATTACATTAGTAAATCTCTCTCCTCTAGCATTATCCTCTATGATGTAAAATGATGTTTGTCATCTTTTCAAGCATTTGGAACTTCATATACGTAATAAAATCATTGCAGGATAGTCAATCGTGGCCAACAACCTTGATTAAATAAGAGACTGGTAATGCAGAAAATAATTCCCCAAATAAAATACGGATAAAGGCTTCTCCGTTTTACGTCAATTTAGATTACGAAAGTTTTCATAGGAACGCTATAGTCTTGGGTATTGGAGTAAACACACACACACACACGCGCATATATATATATATGTATATATATATATATATATATATATAATTATTGAGTCGTCCACAGACAGCTGTTTCGGTGTATAACAACTCTTCAGTGTGGCTATAGACTATGCAATATTCCATCCAGTACCAGGATTGGTAGGATCAAAACCTATATATAAACATACACTGTTAAAAATAACAGACAAACTCTGTCTACTAAATTTTTGGTTATTCTTTTTTGAATTTGCGCACAAACCTTTTATTAATGTCATAGAAGATGATATATATATATATAAGTAAGATTTCAGTTTTACATCATAGTTACATCATAGATAGAGTTCCATCCCTGTAGAACGTTTCTCAAAACGTTTCAGTTTAATTTTGATTTAGGAAAAGATCCTCACTTTTGATCCCTCAGAGGGTGGATCTCCCTCCACTTGAAGACCCCTCAACGAATCATATGTAAACATATGAAAGAAGAATTTATGAATATGGACGGAAAGTAAGTTTCACTTTGGCTTTATAACTACATTGTAAATAGAACCCCCTTCTAAAACCCTCCAAAATATATATTTTACTAACCTTTTTTAACCTCCCCCAGGTGCATTGAATAGGCACCCATGTTTGGGTACTTTTCGCAGTGTGACAAATACCTCTCACATATACTCAAGACACACACAGACACATACATGTATAAATAAATAAGTATAAAGAGAGAGAGAGCGAGAGAGAGTATGAGTGTGAGAGATAGATAGATACACACACATATATATCCCTTTCCTTTCTAGTTTTTCCATTTTTCTTTTCCCCAATTCTCGCTGTCCGCCATCTTCTTCTTCTTCTTCTTCTTCTTCTTCTTCTTCTTCTTCTTCTTCTTCTTCTTCTTCTTCTCCTCCTCCTCCTCCTCCTTCTATATCTTTCGTTCATCTTCCCCCTTTTCCTTCCCGTTCAATTCCGCCATGAACACCTTCAGGCAAATCTCTTTATCAATCTTCAAATAATCCTAATAATCTTTTCATATTTCCACAACATCCCGAGTTTGTTTCATCTTTTCCTCTTTTCTGACTACAGCCAAACGAAATCCCACGATGCGAGGCCACAAAAACTACGGGAGGATCATTTTTTTTCCATGAACACACATCGAGGGAATAGATTGTACCGACAATAGTCCATATTAATCATCATATATACTGCTAACAATCTATGCCAAGATAAATCTATTGTCTGTACGCTGGCTGGTCTGCTCTTGTCTGAATTATTCCCATGGAGATGGGGTATGTGTTATTGCTCATCTGTTAAAGACTTCAACAATGCATTGTAATAGAGATGCAGTCTCTGAACCTATCAGTAATTTCATGAAACCAGGAGTTTCACGATCTGTGTTGTGATAGTTAACAAACTTGAGATGCTGGATATTACTATGTAATAAATAAGATTCTCACTAGGTGTTCCACTTCTATGGTCCTGTCTCAAACTGAGCCATATATACAATGTAAATACCGGAGCAGGATATACTTGATGTTTACTAAGTTTAGCTTAGTTTAACACCTAATGAGCATCAGACTCATTTGGGTAGTAATGGTCAACATCACAGGTTTGGTAACCATTACTAATTGTGAAGTAAGAGGTTTCATGAAATTCCTGAAACTGGGGATTCCAAGAATTCACTAGTAGCCTGACACAATTATAAGCTTGATTGGAGTATTGTCAATTCTAGAGATAAAAAGCTACAACTTAAATGTGAGTGAAAAATTCTGGATCACGTTTTACTCTCTTGGTTCAGCAGCGGCTCTAATGATAACTGCGGTTTCAGAAAACAGTGACCAGTGAGAAAAACGTGAAAAAAAATTTAGATATATTTGGATTTCTATAAAACTATCTTGGTAAAAATAATAGCACATTTGTTTCAGTTGAAGAGTCCATCGGTTCAAATAATGCGAAGGAGATACTCTCATCTGGAATATTGTACCCCTGAGTGAGAGTGTCAAGTGTTACAGCAAACAAAAAAATCACACTGTACATTATGTAATTGATCAGTCCAACAATTCTCTTTCGCCAGTTTGAGTGTAAATAAAATGGAAACGACCCCTCTATCGTAACTGATGCCGGAAGTTTAACTACCTCACGCACACACACAGTGGATTAGTCCTGTGTTACGACTGGTGAACCAAGAAAATCATACTGTTCTTTATTAAAGTAGGTATTGGATAAATTTACGGAATAAGATAGATATATTTTTGAGATGGGATTGAATCATTTTATAGTATTCTAGATTATTCATTTTCATTATCATTTTATTACGAGCTTTTCTTCATCTTATGGGGTAGGTGTTATTGCCACGGCAATTCTTTACCTACATAAATATATATACATATACATTATGTACTCATACATACTTGAGAATAGTGTGTATACGTGGATGTATCTATAAGACTGTAGCCTGAAATTATTATTATTGCCTTTGGGAAATATCTAACTACTTCAGCCACCATGCAAGGCTTCTCTGGTTAGCCAGATATCACATTGCTTTTTATTACAACGCTATGGATCGATACACCCTCCATTACAGCAATGATTTTATTACTTGTCGTGTTCCATCTGATTATTTTTCTTTTTATCACAACACTCTGGGGCAATAGAGTCGTCAATACTATCGTTGGTGAGAAATACTTGACTACTTAAGCCACCACGTAAGGCTTCTCTGGTTAGCTAGATATCTCACTGCTTATCCTATTTACTGATCGTGTGCGTACTTCTTACATTCAAGGCAGAAGCTTGACATGGTTAATAACTCAATTTTGATCTGAAATTTTCACTGTATATCTGAGAATCGTTGGGTTAAGGGCATTAACAAAGAAGGAGATGATGTCAGAAAATAAATATTTGTTGTGTAAAATGAATGCTTTTTTCATCTGTAGGCCACGTACATATACACCTATATATATATATATATATATATATATATATATATATATATATATATATATATATATATATATATATATATATATATATATATATATATATATATATATAGTGTGTATTCATGCGTATATGGGAATAATGTGTATATGTGGGTGTATCAATAAGTCCGTAAAATTTTGATTTTGATTATATTTTTCCCTATACACAATCTGAACTATTTGAGAAGCATTGGGTTAGATGTATTGACAAGCGAAGAGGTTGTGTCAGAAAATGGAAATTTGTTATGTAAAATAAATACTTCTGTTCGCTATTGGGTTATGGACTTATTGACGAACCTATGTGAGTGCTACACGAGAGTCAGCAAGGACGGAGAACCAGGTTGAAAATATGAAAGGCGAAAGAAAAATATCAAGAATGAAAAGGAATATATATATATATATATATATATATATATATATATATATATATATATATATATATATATATATATATATATATATATATATATATATAGTTTGTACTTTTTCCCGAATTGTTAGGTCAAAAACTGAAGGGAATCTTGTAGTTAGCTAGTTGATTCTCCAAGTTGAAATCTGTACACAGTAGGAAGGTTTCGTAACAGCTCTCAATCACGCTTATAAAAAGATATTCACCCGCGACAGAAAACCTATTATTCACCCAATAGCTATACTGAGTGGGCAAAACTTGCATAATTTCCTGACCATTGACCATCTTTTCAATCTAATTTTCAATTTATTTCTTTTGTGAAAACATTTACAATATTTTTTTTTTACATCTAACCATATAATGATCTTAAATACAATTTTTTCTGTTTGTTTGTTTATGCTCAAATGGGATGCCGTCATTGGTTGATTTACCTCCCTATAATGACAGTACAAAAAACTACGTCATATAAACTCTCAAGACTTCATGCCTAATCACCACACATTAAAACGACGTGAGACGAGTTGAGGCTTAAAAAAACTTAAAATTTGGATACTTGAAATTTCAAAAATATATTACTTAATAAAATTGCTTTAGGTTCCTCAGAACTGATCCATACATAAATAACACCGTCATTTATGACTGGTATATTATGATTATACATATGATAGCCATATTCTACCAGCAATTCCTGCTCGGATTTATGACCACTGATAACACCTTTCTTCCCGATTTTCAATGTATTTCTATTATAAATTCATTAGTCATGTTTATACATTATACATATGTAGGTACATAGATTAGCTGTCAATGGCCAATATTTTACTTAAAGGAAGCTAAGAGTTCGATCCCAACTGGGGCCCCTACTAATGTAATCGCCTGCCAGTAGTGATGGTTAGCAAACGAGATCATGACTGTGGTTAATTCGATCGTCTGCTGTGACCGTTTTACAAACTAAGTTGAGCTTAGTTAATAAGGGGCGCTGCTCGTTACGAAATAGCGTTTAACACATCGGTTCTCCTACGTTCACCGTAGTTAAGCAACGTCGAGCTGATCAGTACTCAGATGGGTGACTGCATGGGAATACCAGGTACCGTAACCAACAGGGGATCATGTAGAAAGCCACCTGCAGCGATCCCGTTAATCCTCCTCATGAGGAGACCAATCTCAGGAGTACCTCCAATAACGATCTAAACCTCCCTACTCTCTGGTGTGATTGCGAAGGACTCGAAATGAATGAATACAATGGGCGCTTATCGTAGAGCAACGGTCAGCAAGTTAGTCTTCCTGACCATCGCTAACGTGAAGAGTTTGACTCTCATGCAGCACCCCGCTGTTAAGCTTGGTAAACATCGGCATATACGAACACACACGCGCACGTTGGCTTGTACCCACACTTGAGCAGTCGTGCACGTGCAAGGAAGCTTCGATAAATACTTGGGAAATCAACATATTACCGCTGTAATGAGATGTTTCACGTTGGCCCGGCAATGACAATGAGGAAAGGAACACGAATAAGCCGGAAGAAATGTAAGAAATACAAAAATAGAGAAAAGAAAACGGTAATAAATGAAGAAGAGGAGGAATGAGCCCCGCTGAAGAAGAACAATGGTTGCCTTTGCCGCCTTCCCGACTTGGCACGTGATAAGCAGCCGACAGACCAGTTAGACAATGGCGTCGGGACTCCGTGCCTAATTTCTCCCCTCGTTAACAAATCTGAATTGAATTGAATTAGAGGCAGATTACCGCGTTGGATTTTACGCCCGCCCGCCTTTGATCCCCCGCTGACACATCCTCTTCAGTTGAGAGGGAGTTGAATCTTTTTTCGTGTAAATTTAAACATTTAAACGGTACGGCCCCCAAATTAAACAAATGTAATGACATGAATAAACGAACTAATAGATAAGTTGATCGCTGCCTAGTATTCCAATGCTCATTGGGTCGAGATGAATTTTCGATTAATATCCTAAAAAAGTGATTAAATATGTATTGAATCCAAATGTATTTCTAGTGACTAAGTTGATTATTGCAGGTACGTCTAAGTCTGAACTATGTCGAATGGCCGAAATAAATAGAAACTAATGACTTGTTACACAGTGAGAGGCAAGAATGCAATTTAATTTATTTTCAAATATCTTCTTAAAGTATGGATTGATCAGATATCTATTATATTTGCAAAACTGTTTGTTTGGATATTAGCGATGGCTACAAATGGATTTTTATCAGAAACCGTTGACCGAAACTACCGCCAGTACTGTGAACATAGGTTTCCTCAGTTTTTAAGTTGGTCTAGCTGACTGACTGACTATGTATGTATGTATGTATGTATGTATGTGTCACGCGTACAAGACGCACCAATGGCGCTAGAAAGTTCAAAATTAAAACATTTGCTCCTTATTATGTAAAGAAAAAACGTTTTTTAAATTACCCCCAGTTATAGTGTGTTAGGGCAGGGGTAAATTGGCAATGTAGGTTTCTTTTTTAACATTTAGACTTTCAGTTGATCAATTCTCAACAAAATATGAGTCAAGTAACTTATTCATTGACGATTGACGATTTCTGTTGAGTGACTAACAAAGCTTGTTATTATTTCCCTTTTTATTAATTCTTATATTTTACTATTTCTTAAATGACTAGTAAAAGTGTCTCCGTTTGAATACTGTGTAATTGTATCTATGATATATATATATGTGTGTGTGTGCATGTGTTGATGAAAGTGACAATTGGAAGGCGAAGAGAGAGACTTGAGAGAAAGCAGGTGTTACATCTCAAAATAATTTCATCATTCTGTGGGCGTGTTTTGATGCATTTCGACGGGTACCAGCCATCTATTTCAGTGAAAAACTTGCAGCTGTTTACTGAATTTTTTTCGCTCTTTATATGTTTGAGGCCGAGGAAATAAATGGTGATATTCCAGTATTGTTTAGTTGTTTGGTAGTAGCAGGAGGGGAGGTGTTTGCATCTGTGTAGGTGAGAGTCAGGTTTGGTTTGAAATAAGCAAACAACTAACAAACTCCTCGATCATCCAAGAGCTGTTCAATCCCATGTAAAGGTCAGGATTTAGGATAATGATTTTTAAACAGACTGGTCGGCTTAACTATATTTGTACAAAATATTTAATGTTTTCAATAATCCTTAAACAATCTTTCCATTTCTAAAGATAAAAACAACAAAAATTACAGTGGAACTATCTACTCCACAGTTCCTATGCCGGAAGGTCGCTTTGTCCAACGACTGAGCCTATGCCTAACACAGACAAACAATTAAGCGAGTGAAGGCACAGTGGCTCATGCAGTGCCTAGTGGTTATCAGTATGGATAGCAGTGAAGAAAGAGAGAGAGAGAGAGAGAGAGAGAGAGAGAGAGAGAGAGAGAGAGAGAGAGAGAGAGAGAGAGATTACAGTCGACACTATCTATTTACTGCATATTGCGAGAGAGAAGGGAGGTGAAAACAGACTCGTTAGACAAATCTGACCTTTTTTAAAATTGTTGCCGTAATATATATATATATATATATATATATATATATATATATATATATATATATATATATATATATATATATTTGATAAACCCTTACTCTTAGTCAAAGTGTACTTCGGTATTGCAATGTTTTATAAACAATCACTATGATAGAATATTTGATACTGCAATTCTCCTTAATCCTCATTTTCAGTTGCTTTCTTTATCGAAAAATTCAAACTTTTGACAGCCTGTGATGAAATAATCAACTGAAAAATTTAGGTGAGGTTGAATAAAAGTATTAAAAGAATTTGAATAAGATTTATAATGATAATTTGAATACTTCATCTAATAAAAATGAAATATAAAATGAATGCGCTTTAAAAACAATTAGGGCCATTTTTGCATGTTTTGGGCCAGAAAACGTTTCCAAACGACGTTTTTATTAAACTGCAGAAAAAAAATTCTATTGGAACGGTAACAAAATAATTTATTTCCAATCAAATATAAGTCACTAAGCAACATTTAATTCAAGAGTATATAAGTATAGTATTTTATTTATCATCCCCAAAAGTTTAATGGGTCTAGGGAAGACAAAATTTGGCCCAAAATTCACAAATTCCAATCCGTGGTGCACTTCTAGGTGCCATGACCTCATCATTCTCAGTACCGTTTTGGATAAATGCAAGGGCCACATTCTTTTGTTTACAGTGGTGCCTCAAAATCTGAAGCTTTCTGTAGCTTTTTGGTTCTATTTCCTTCGGATCTGCTCATTTCATTTACGTTCTCGGATCTATTTAGCTGACGACGTGTGTATGAGTGCTACTAATCGTCTTTGAGAATTACCCAATTTTTCTTCCAGCACCTTTTTTGGGGAACTGTTTATTTTTACAGTATTTCATTTATTCGTGACTGAGCTATAACTTAATACCACATTTTGAAGTAAGCATTTCTTTAATCATCATTATTTTACTCATTTTTCCATGGAGATTTGTTGGAAGATTTTTTTCATTTTGAATGACATTATGAGTATATTCTCATTCAATACTGAGTTATTGGGAATTTTCCAGGAACTATATAGTGTAAAAGAATTAAAATTAATAATCATAGCCTTCTTGCTTATCCAGGAAACAAGTACTGTGACAGTGAGTGAGCTTCAACTAATTGAATTTTCGCAGTTGTCTCTTCTTGAAAAAGTTGCTATTAAGACAAGAGCTGTCCTTCACCTGATATCAAAATATCTCAGCAAGGAATAAGTATAAGTCAAAGGTATATTCGTAGTTTTGATTCAGAATGGTACCAAAGGAAAGATTGGTTGTGTTGTTGTGAAGTAAAAAATGCATTATTTTGTTGTCCGTCTTTGTTGTTTGGAGGTGATGTAACATGGACAAAAGATAGCTTTAAAATGCTTTTCTATGAATGAAGTAGCAGAAAAAACTGAAAAGTATGAAACATCTCAGTCTTAGCATTATATATACATATATATGGCAGCCGCTTCAACGTAGCGTTATACGTATATATATAAACCGTCTGAATTTCTGTTGGGGTTACACAATACCAGAACGATTCTTGGAAATTCTCTAAAGCAGCACCCCCACAATCTAAAGTCACGAGCCACCACTGATCCTAGGGAAAATATAGATGGATTCATAGATAGATATAAACAGCCTTACATATAAATAGATCGAGATAGATAGAAACAGGGTGATATAGATAGATAAATACAGACTGAAACAGATGTGTGTCCAAAACTAAACAGACGAGAGAGTAAACGATATGTGATCATGTTATCAATAAAAATCAAAACATAACTCTTTAAAAAAAAAAACCCTTTAGTCTAATTGCATGTCAACTGCATCGCACCTGCAGGAGAATTCTGTTTACAATTCAGTTCAATAAAAATGATATTTTATAAGGACCTCTTCATTTCAAGAAAGTAAGTTTCGTCCGATAACGAAAATTAAAAAGAAACCAACACACGGAATCGCACATGTTGTTGAATTCTCACCTCTATTTTTCATGTACATACTTCAAATCAATGACATCTGACGAATAACAATGAGAAAAGTTGCTCCGGCGTAAATAGCTTCACTTCAAAGGGAAACTAAAGAAACCGGTCTGGTTAGTCGTTCAATACAAACCGTCATGTGACCGGCGTCTTTTGGCTGCATGCCGTGAAGGGGATGATCAATTAAGAAAAAATGTGAGAAAGAGGTAATCAATGAATAAATTATTTCTCTCGCCTTTTATTGGACGGTGCTCACCAAAAAGGTGTGAATTAAAGAAAAAATCTAAGAGACAAATCTAGCATGAACTTACATTGCAAATTGAACTCCCCTCTAAAATTCAATTATTATTATTATTATTATTATTATTATTATTATTGGATGTTAAAAACAAAACAAGAAAAAATAACGTTTTTCGTAGACATAAAGAGTAAATGTTTAAATTTTCAGCCCTCTAGGTCCACTGGTCTAGTGCAGCCTGTGTACGAGATACATACATACATACAAACATAGCTAGACAGACCAACTCAAGAACTGAAGAAACCGATGTTGACAGCTTTGGTGACAGATTTGGTTGACGGTGTCTAATACTAACGGTATATTTAATCGAAGTTGATAGAATATAAAATGAAATTTCTCATGCAGTGTTTCTCAAATTTTATTGCATGACGGCACACTAATAGATATATTTTACTCACGCAGTACATCAACTGTAGAGATGGAATGAATTAGACCAAATATTCCAGTGGTCAATGTACAAAACTTTCATATAAGTAGAAGAAGATACCCGTCTGAAATGATGAGGTTATTTATGTATGGATCGGCACAAAGAGCCATAAGCTATTTTGTAATGTAATTCATTTTCGATAATTCAAGTATCCTAAATTTGATTTTTTTCAAGTCTCTACTGAAGCTGTTTTGATGTTTGATGATCAGATATGAATTCTTAGAAATTTCTATGACGTAATTCTTATTATGTCACAATAGGAAGGTAAATCAACCAATGAAATCTCACCATTCGAGCGCAAACAAACAAATAAACAGAAAAATTAGCATATGAGTTCATTATATGATTAGATACTGATGTACATACTTATCAGTCACTCTTCCCTTTATCTATTGCTAAAAATAATAAGATCTCAGAAAAACGAGCGACGAGACGTTTAGATTGGCAACTCTGTGGCGTAAGCGGGACAGACATAATACCCGTGGTACTGGACACGTTCAAGGCTAGGAATACGTGAACTACCTGTAAGATAGTTGCAGTACAGTATTGTGCCGTGGTACACATTTTGGGAACCACTGCTCTAATGCTACTTGATAGGATAGTGGTTGTGTATGTGTTTCTGTGAGTTGGTACTCTTATTACGCGAGAACTATGCACCCAGAATAAAACTAAAGGTATATTCGGAATGGGCACGTCTCGATTTACCTACAGCACACATTTTAGGTCATTACCCGCCTCATGACCATGACTGAGGAGATGGGTTTCGCATTTAGGAATCAGACTGGCCCGTCTCCTAGATTGGCTGCCAAACATGTCGGAAGAACCCAATTTGCTGTTCTATTTACCCATAGTTCGAGGGAGAGGGGTATATTCATTCCCTTCCAAAGGACATTATTGCAGAGTGAACGCCAGCTCTCTCTGACCGGAATGCGTACTTCACTCGCTGATTCCATTCTCCCTGTTATGTTAACCGTTAGGCAACCCACACTCCCACTTCATAGAGGATTGAGATCGTTATGCTAAACTGTCTGTGTCTGCCCGTGTCAATTTGAATGAGTAATATGCCTGTATTTAAAGATAGACACGTTGTCAACCAGATTATTGACAGTTGGCAAAGAGTGTGTTAAGTGAATTGCATGCATGTTTAAAAGACACCAGGATGTGGCCTCAATAACTATTTCGCCATTGGTCACTCTAACTACTGGCGATGAGTGGACTTAGATGACCATTTCACCTTTACTTTTCCCCATTCCGCCATCTTGGAACATGGCGGGAGACATACCGGGACCTTTTAGAAGAAGTCAATTCGATTTGAAGTGGACATACAGGAAATTTGAATTACCCATCACTCGCACGCGAGGGCGTGCACACGCAAGCATCCCCCCTCTCTCTCTCTCTCTCTTCCTCTCTCTTTTTCTCTCTCTCTTTCTCTCTTTCTTCCTCTCTCTCTCTTCCTCACTCTTTCTCTCTTTCTTTCTTTCTTCTTTCTCTCTTGTATTTCTACCTCTACTCACAAAACACACTCTTTATTTTACCTTCTCTCTCTCTCTCTCTCTCACACACACACACAAAGTTTCGGCTTCTCTCACTCTTCCTCTATGTGTGAGACTCTCTCTCACACACACAAACGCACACTACATACACACACATACCACACACACTGTCGCACTCTCTTACTCTCTGTCTCTCTCTATGTCTTACACAGTCTTTTTTCTATCGTACACACACTATAAGCCAGAGACTGTTTCTCTGACATGCGCAGTATCATCAACAACGCACTAATATACATTTTCTTTAATCACACCCAATCTCTTCCTCTTACACAGTTTCTCTCTCTCTCCCTTACGCAGTTTCTCTACCACACATCCACACACTCATTTGCCTATTCTCTCTTCTACACAACACCATACACTTTTAACACACCCGCACATACACTAAATCACATCCCCCTCTCTTCTACACAGTCTCTCCCCGTGTCTCTCTCTGTCTCTGTATCTCTCTCTCTCTCGCACACACGCACACATACTCACAAAAACAACTTTTGCTTTCTCTCTCTTCCACTACACAAAGACCCCATTTTTATACCTCAATATCATATTCAGATGAGTTGGGGGCAGAACAGTCATTAGTTCTTCTTCCTGCATTTGCAGCTGCCAATCTTCCCCTCATTGCACGCCTCGGCTCTCCTAATTAATTCTAAGAAACTAGTCTTAGTACAACACTAAAAGGTAACTCATGAACCGCGTCAAGTGTCAGCGAGAAGCCCACTTCAAGGGTCAACGGTTATATCTAGTCTGCTGTCGTATCTGAGACAAACGATAAGCTTACTAACGCTGTCACCCCTCCGTCGTTATTGGGAATTAAGTACTTCCGTCTTGTATATCTGTGCAATAATACAGTCATGAACCGTCAATAATTCATAATATCCTACAGTAATCTTCCACCATTAAATGGGTGATTTGACACTATCCATTAAAAGCTGACTAAGCCTAGTGTTTCAGGGGTAGGCAAATTAATGTCATGTACATCCTTTGACCTTAATTTAGGGTTGGCTTGATTATTCCAGGTTGATCCACTGCCAGATCAACCTTTGATGTTTATCCACGGTCATCTTGATTCCTTGAGGTTGATCCAGTTTGACCATTCTATGCTGACCCAATGTCACGCTGATCTAGTGCCAGATCGATCCTTTTATGTTAATCTAGTGTCAGCTTGATCCCTTGATATTGAAGAAGTTTCATTTTGATCCTTCAACTTTAATCTTGCGTCGCTTTGATCGTTTTAAGTTCATTCAATGTCAGCTCGATCGTTTGGTGTTAATCCAATGTCAAGTTGATCATTTGATGTTGATCCATGCTCAGTTTAATCACTCACTGTTGATCCAATGTCGGCTCAATACTTCGATATTGATCCAAGGTCAATTCTTTTCTTTGTTGATCCAATGTAGGCAAGATCGTTTGAACAGGCACAGTGTCAACTCGATCCTTCATTCTGCTTGATCCCTAGAAGTTGATTCAGTGCCATTTCGATCTTTTGACAAAGATCCAACGTCAGTTTGATCCCTTGGCATTAATCTAGTCTCAATTTTATCTTTTGATCTTGATCCAGTGCCAGCTTGGTTTTTGACCTTGATTCATCGCCTGTTTGACCTTTTCATATTGATCGAGTGTCTATTGGATCCTTTTTTCCATTTAGAGAGGGAATAAGAATGTACGTGCAACAGAAAAGTTGCCTTATGCCGAACTCACTGTTAGTCTCTTTGGTGGCTGACAGAGTCGCGTATTTTGTTAAAAAAATGCATTTTCTCTTTGTCGAACAAGAAGAGAAAGATATATATTGTTTAAACATTCGTCTTCCTCTTCTTGCTGACCGATGTTCGTTTCCCTTAGTTCATGTGGAACATATTTCCCGAGCTTCAGATGATTCTTGAGTTTGTAAACAACTTACTACAATTGACTGATCGTACAAGCAATAGAAAGCTGAATAAACTAAAAAACACCTATAATTGTACAAAATAAGGCACTCAGAATTTTCTCACAAACCTAAAAGTTAATATAAATTTTATTTCAACTTAATTTTCAGTTGCTTTTCAAAGCAAATCAACTCATTTCATTGACCTACGACAGTGAGTAAACATCGTGGACCTAAAATAGAAAATAAGCTCTCGTTAAGATTCGAACTCTTGCCACCTGAACTGCGAGAACGGAACATGTTGACGGAGGATCAAATCTAATCCTTGGACCTACTCTCCATTCCTGATCACTCTGGTTTAACTGTTTCAGTATTCATTTTTATTAGATGACGTGTTGTCAGTAGCAGCAGCAGCAGCAGTAACAACAACAACAACAACAACAACAGCAAGAAGAAGAAGAAGAAGATAAAGGAAATTATCTGTGAAAAAAATCAGTAATAATGATTCGCAATTCTTCATATAATGAAAATAAATAATGAAAGATAACCTATTAGCTTTTGTTTTGACTGCTCGGATAGTGAAATGGTTTGCAGGTCTGCCGCACACATAGAAGGTCCTGAGTTCAAAGAGTGTGGAATACACTTTATCAGGACAATTTTCTCTGTGCATTCAGCAGCTAAGTGAGTACACTCTAAGCTGTGTGATTAGGATGGGGGTATCCCTGTGGGGGACTTGCATCCTGATAAAAAAAGAAACCCGAATTGATAAAAATAAATAACTAGTCCCAAACAGACTTGAGATCGCATGCAACAGAAATCGGGACTTCGACAGCAGCCATTCACACTTCATTGGGAGCGTCTTTTAAGAGACAGACGCTTTACCTTTTTAATAGTTTTTGATAGTTTACCATTTCGTCATCAAATATTAATGTATTAATGAAACATTAATGCATTTAAATCGGCGAATGAGTTTCTGATTTGGTCGCGAGATGAGTTCGTTTATCGACTGATACGAATATATAACGGTTATTAATTCTTGATAAGCTATTTTTTCTCGCGACCGGAAACTGAAGAACATAGCAATAATTGTATGTTCCAAAGTAATTAAATTTGCATGCAATATTTTGTCTGGAATAAAGCCACGATGTAAGAATATATTAACACGCTAAAAAAACTGGCAACAAGAACAAGACTTGTTTTTTTCCTACTTATCTTAATACCGGAGTGTGAAGTAGAAGATGGAAATTTTCAACTTGAAAAGCTATGAACGACATTGTCAATATTTGGATACGTTTCAGAATGTCAGGCTTTAAAACAGCGAAAGACTGGAATTGATTTTTATGACAGGAGTTGAGCCACTCACAAACTGAACAACTTCCACAGTTGATCTATACCATAATGGTCCGATTTCTGTATGTTTGTGGGTTTGTGTTTATTACCGCAACACAGCAAAAAAAAAACAGCACATCGTAGCACATTCATTTTAGCGTAATACACTTGAATACTCTAACTTGGAGATAAGGCAATACCCAGTTGAATTGGATTGTCGTTTTCCGAACAAGTTTTGATTGAGTACAGTAAAAGAAATTAATAGTAGGGAGATTGTTTTGCCCCAACCTTTCAAGTGGGAAAAGCCTGGCTGCCTTAAAAATCAGCATTAAAATCTAGGCTTTTTACTTCGAACGTTCGAACTCTGGCACTTTTTAATTTTTAAAATTTCATCCGACAAGCAGAGCGAGACGTTACAAGCGTTATATTCACTCTCAACGAGTCCACTTTCAGTCACCCGGTGTGGTCCACCTCACCTTGTGATGCAATCGTAAAATCTTCATATCATACCTTTGTGTCTAAAACTCAGAGTTGCACATAGCCTCTCCAATCGTATTCTGATTTCCACCAAACGAAACTATTACCTGTATAGATTGGCCTCGAATTTTCGGCTTTAAAATTTGGTCTTACGAATCGACTTTTACACGAGCATCATAGCATTTTTTTCACTATTTCTATCCACCTCTTTCGTTTTCTCCTTCATTTTAATCTTCTTCGATTTTTTTCTTTCTGTAAAGTGATTTTCGCTTCCATTTTTTTCTTCCGTTCATTTTATTCAGGATTTCCTTCTTTTTTCCCCCTTTTTTCTCTCTCATTCTTTTTTCTGTTCTATTTTGGCCCCTTATCATTTCCTACTGCATATTCAGCTCTCGCTTTAACACTCGTAGTAAACCAAACGTCTTCTTATAAGCAAAATCTGCTTCGATAAATATTAGCTTCTTGAACCACACGTCGTTCGACTCTTTCTTTCACCAACACAATTTCCACTATCCTCAAAAGTTCTCAATGAATTTCAATGAAGTTTTATGGAAGGGTGGGCCATGAGGTAAGAAAGATTTGGTTGAATTGAATTCCAATGATATCTCGCGGAAGCATTCGCCACAGATCAAAAAAGAATTGGTGAAATTTGGGATGGATCCAGGAAACTTTTTTTTCGATTGAGAGATATTTCGTCATATATCTAGACAATAGTTCGAAAATTGAAAAACACAAAATTACAGTTATCCACTCTCCTGCTCCTTAGGTATATTAGAAATGATTTTTCTTCAGTTTTTAGTTTGTGTATGGCGTTGGCAGGGTTATGCGCTCTCTTTGCTTTCAGTTCAGACTGACCTGTTTAGAAACTGCCAACCAAAACTGTCAGCATAGATTTCTTCGGTTTTTAAGTTGTTCTAGCTGGCTTGCTGACTGGCTATCTATGTATCCCGTGTATAAGTCGCACCAACAGAGCTAAAGAGCTTAAATATCAAACATTTACCCTTTATGTCAAGAAAATGGATCTCTTTTGTTTTTGTTTTTTTTTAAATTACCCATTAGGTTCCTAGTAATTGGTTAAATTTGCAATGCAGGTTTATCCTAATTTGATCCCTTAGTTTGTGTCTAGCTAATCCAGTAAATTCCATACTTTTTTCTAGTGATCACTGCCCAACAAAATGCAAGAGAAGTAGCTTATCTATTAATCACATCGCGTTCGATTTTTAAAAATTGATCACCCCCAGCATGGAATGTTGCCAAAGGGTGTTGTTCATGTGATGGTTTCTATTGAGTGACTAACCAGGCTTTTTTCTATAATGACTCATATGGTCCTTCTTTCTTTGCACTCCAGATTTTCAGTCCTTTTTGCTCTCTCCCATCTTTATCCCACATCTTGCTTTTACGACAAAAAAACAACGTCTTATTGAAGGTAAACCTCCTGGTCCTTGGTCCTGTAACCCACTACATGATTTTCTGTGTCCTGTATTGTGTTGCTTAAGCAACCATCACGGGTAGCTCGGGCAAAATAGTCTGACGGAGCCAATCCCTTCCCAGACTTCCGCAATCCTGCTCTTTATATTGAGTGCTTAGCAGAGAGGCATTGCATACCATTTTTCAAGTCTTTGGGTTGAGCCCAAAACCTACCGGACCTAGACGAGCTCTCAACCCCTGGGCCACGGTAATTGGTAAGCATATACTACTTCGACAAATACTCTCGACCTACCCGTCCTGCTTGTGTTATTCTAATTTTCTAAAATGTTTACTTTGGCCTTTCTTTCTATTTCTTGTTTTTTCTTCACGCCTTTTGTTTATTGGAAACCGTCAACCAAAACTGTCAACATGGGTTTCTTCAGTTTTCAAGTTAATCTAGCTGGCTGGCTAGGTATGTATCACGCATACGGGCAGCACCGATAGAGACGAAGATGTAAACATTTACGTGTTATTATGTCAAGAAAAGGCGTTTTTTTTGTTGTTTTTTTTATTTAAATTTTTTACTCTAAATAGGTTTTCAGTCGGTGATGTGCGTGTAATTTGCAATGTAATTATATGCTGAATTGATTCCTTAGTTTGTGTCACACTGTTTGCTTTTTTTTATCGATCCCAGCCGAACAAAAGCTGAGAGAAGTAACTGATTCATTGATCACCTCTGTTTCAAATTTTCAATTGATCATCCCAAATTCGGCATGCTGCCCAGAGTCGTTGATCACGTGACAGTTTCTATAGCGTGACTAACCAAATCTGCTTTTCATTCTTTCTATTTGCTAGGACCTTTCTTCCTCTTTTTCTTGATTCATTCATTCTTTCTTTCCGTTCTTTCTTTCTTTCTTTTTTCCTTCCTTCCTTTCTTTCTTCATCCTTTATGCCTTCTTTCTTTCTTACTTTTTTGCCTTTTCTTCCCCGAGCTGGGATTCATTCATCTCTCTCTTTCAGAATCTTTCATTTTAATCTTGTTCACTTTCATTCTCTGTCCCATGTTAAGCTTTTATAACAAAAACCAGCGTTTTCTTATAAGCAAACTCCACTTCGATAAATACTACCCGCTCACCCTGTTCAACTCTTTCTTTCACCAACATAACTACTATTACTACTACTACAACTACTACCACCACGACGGCAGCCACACAGCCCCCGCAACTCTTCCCAAAGCCAACAGTCCGAGAGTAGGAACGTGAATTGCCGCGCGAGATCACTACAAGAAAAGGCCACAATATGCGATCAGGAAGGCTCTGTTGTGCCACACCACAACAATTAGAGCTCAAAATACGAACCTGTTAAATAGGGTAAACCGAGCAAGCACTGCCTATTGTAGAAGAATGGCGGATGTGTAGATTGGGACTGGAGTAAATCTAACGGAAAATCAAAGGAAACACGACGGAAATTGGCCCAATCCTTCAATTACACGTGCTTTCTCCCGTATAAATTATTAATAATTCCATTATTGGCCAAGAAAAATCTCCTAGGCACAAAACGTCGTAGGCAGATGTTTTCTTCCATAGCTTAT
>OY735231.1:30507299-30577299 GCA_963457665.1 Thysanoteuthis rhombus | reverse complement strand
GTAAAGTTCTTCGGTTGAATATGTTAGTAGATAATCAACTCAAAAAAGTTTTTCGGTGTAATTAGTTTTCTGAAAGATGATATTATAAGTTGGTTTGCAAGCAGTTTGAGATTAAACCTGACACAAATGATATGATATTCCCATGGATGAACACTCAATAGAAGTGACACAAACAGCGAGTCACGTCTGCTGATATATTTACTGATCCCTTATTGTTAAATACGTTTTTTTGGGTAACTTACTTAAGTAAGCCCAGTTTTAAAAAATTGAAGGGTGTTTAGTATAAAATGACATCCATGTACAATATACAATGAAAATATCCAATATAAGATAACAAATTAGATGTACGACATAGGCTATGTATTAGAATCATAACTGAAAGGGAGGCGGTGTTTGATGAGCACTGCTGGGGTGCTATGTCAATATAACTGTTTTGTTTTTAAAATCCTCGAAACGGTTATATGGTAAACAACTGATGATCCTAACAAAAGAAAATTTGCATAGTACCATATATCAGATATGTGTAAAGTATGAAAAAGATTGAAGAAAATTACATGAATTACACTTGCAGATATTGGGAAATAAGTGACTAAAAATGTATATATATATATATATATATATATATATATATATATATATATATATATGTATATATGATCGGTGTATCGATATGGATCATTGGTAATCCGAAAATATAGGAGTGAAATGATAGTATTAAAAGGCCAACTGAACAACAAGTATTTGGACATCTACAGAATATTTTATATACATCCGATGCTCATATTTACTTAAAATTTATACGAGTGATGAATTTTGATATAAAATTAACTATTACCATATAAAAAAATACATATTTCCAAAAATACAATGCGAAATATAATATATACAACGATGAAAAAAATATTCGGACACATTGATTTCATATTTCAATTAGCCACATTTTGCAATAACTACTTGGATACGTATTTCATAATACTTTACATGCTTATTCTTTTGAAATCTTGACCTATTTTTCCATGTAAAAGACCTGCAAATCATTAATGTTTTGGGGGGTCCTTTTGATGAATTCGATCTTTCAAGCATCGCCATAAATTTTCAATTGGATTCGAGTAAGGAGATTGACTTGGCCACTAAAGCAATTCTACATCGTTCTGAACAAACCAATTATTTCACGTTATGCTTCAGCAGTTATGCAGATCCACTGCTGTTGCAATGAAAATACATTAGCTTCTAAAATATTCTGATACCCAAATATATCGTTCCATTCATGATCCCTTCAATCATGTGAAGTACCCCTTTACCATAGACAGAGAAACACCCCAAATCATCATACTTTCACCTCCATGCTTTACTGAGGGGATGATGTTTTTTTTTTCATTATAAGTACTCCATCTTTTGTCCATGCATGACGAGCTGGGTTTTTATCAAAAAGTTCAATTTTCGATTCCTGTGGCCAGTGAATGATCTTCCAAAAATAATTAGGTTTCTCTAAATGTTCATAACCAGTTTCATCCGAGAATCTCAGCGCCTTTTTTTCAACAAAGGTGTATTCTGTGATCCACAGTATTATAAGCCATTCATGTGCAATTCATTACTAATAGTTCTTTCAGTAACCGATGTACCAGCTGCTCTCAATTTATCTTGAATTTCCTTTCGAGTTATCATTGAATTCGCTTTGACAGTTCTTACCATTTTTTTAGTTGCTCGCAGAGAACTTTTTGTAGAGCGCCAATTCGAGAGAGGTTTTTGATGGTGCTGGACTTCTCCCACTTCAGAATTATTGATCCAAGGGTACTGACAAGGATATTTAACAGCTTGACAATGACCCTGTAGTTCAGACCTTCTTTATGTTGCTTAATTACAGCATTTTCTTGTTGAGGGTTCCTTCATCATGATCATGACAGCCTCCTTTCGAAGTATAAATAGTGAATGATGACTAATGAAATCCTACCTTAGTTAAGTATTGCTGGAACATTCCAATAGTTTCAATGCAGGTACAGAAAGATCTAGACCTGCATTTTTTTCCTGAATAACATTTTTATTATAAATTGTCTTTGGTGTTTTGATACTTTTTCGTCTGTTACATTTGTTTATATTTTATTCTGCATTGTATTTTACGAAATATGTATTTTGTCTTAGTAATAGTTAATTGTACATCAAAATACATCGACTGTGTGAATTCAAAGCTAACGAAAGTATATCAAATGAATATTTTGTGAGTCTTCAAATGCTTGTTTCTCCTCACTGATATGTGTAAGAATTGTGAACACATGGAAGACAACAAGCTACACACATTCACAGGCATCAAGCATTGGCTAACACACAGACATTGCCATAGCCTCTTTGCGACACTGACCTTCATCATCAGCCTTTTAGCGTCCGTCGTTGGACGTAGATGTTCCTCAGACCTCTATATCATGGGCGTTACGGAGCCAGTGCTTTCTGAATTTGTTTAGCTCGTCATGCCATCTTACTTTCTGCGGGCCACTTTCGCATATGATCTCTGAAGGTCCACGCTGTGAGTGGCGATTTCCAGCAGTTGTCTGACATGTTTGCAACATGACCAGCCTATTTGAGTTTTCTAATGGTTTTTATGATATCTTGGATTCCGTTCTTTCCTCTAATACATTATTGTCTTATAATCTCTCCATGTGAGGTTGAGCATGATTCTATCATTTGCACGTTGCATGGTTCTCAGTTTGAGGATCAATACTTATAACATAAACTTCTCCTACCTGAGGTCACTGCACCCAGCTTTGATTATTTCCCAGTATTCAAATAGACCAGTATGCCATGTGGTGTCACTGACCCTACATAAATGGAATAGATCCTTCCGACCTCAATTATCTGAGTGTGTGAGAGCGCATATATATCTGTCTGTGTATATCTGAGTGAGTGCACATTATTCTATGTGTGTGAGGGCATATATATATATGTGTGTGTGTGTCAGTGTACATAGATCAGAGGGTGAGTAAACTTACCTACTCAGACACAAGTACATAAACATGCACACACATATATAGATGTACCCATCCTCTGATGTATGTGTATGTATGTTTGTGTACTTGTGTTTGAATAGTTGAATGTGTAATTGTACACGTATCAAGGCATGTGTTTATACAGCTGTATGTATTTATATATTTCTAAACGTCTGTAATATAATTTTATGACATATGAGCTTACCTACAAAACCACACACACGCAAGTACACACACACACACACACGCACATATATATTATGGGTAGATAGCATGATGTCATCATATGTAATTTCCTTTGAATAAGTCAATTTCGTACACCTATATTTATATGGATAAGCAGGTCAATAGACATAACGTACGCTTACATACTCATGTACTCACACTTGCACACTTGTGAACTCATATGCATACGCACATGCACAAATAGGGGGGTCTTATTATAATCTATAATTGAGTATAAATATCACTCTAACAATCTTTATATATTCAAAATAGGTGGCTAAATAAGTAGATAGCAAAGCAAGGAGGTAACGAGATATACATAGTTTAAATGAGGAGACCGAAAAGCTATTTGATAGGTCGGCCATATTGAAATAAAGAGAATCCAGCCGAGGTTTTGTTGACAGGAAAACATCGTCTGCATCAGTGGACAGGCGCTGTGCACGCATGCGTAGACGAATACCAAGGAATGCATCTTGGTGTTTGAAGCTCTCGTACATCTATCAATACATGTGCCGCACGTACAAGCCGCCCCATTAGAGTAAAGAATTGAAAATTTAAACATTTACCAATTATGGATAGAACAAAAACATTTTTCTTTGTTTTTGAGCCCCTCGATTGGTTTTTAGGGGGTGGGGCAATTTACAATATAAGTGCATGCTAAATAGATCCTTTACGGTGGTGTCGACGTTTGTTTTTTGTTTTTGTTTTTTTTTTTGTTGAAAATTCGGACTTTTTTAGTGATCACGTTGCAACTGAAGACGAGAGAAGTAATCTATTTATTGATCACCCCTTTTATAATTTCTTGTACTTAATCACCCTAATACAGCATACTGCTGAAAGACATTGATCACATGATGGTTTTTTCATTGACTGACTGACGAAACCTACAATATCCTTCATCTTGATTTTTTTCTTGGCTTTTTATTGCAACCCTTCTCAGACCGCCACCCTACGACAGTGAGTAAACAGCGTAGATCGGAAATAAAGGATAAAGAAAAAGCTCTTGGTAAGACTCGAAACTGCATCCCTGATACAAAAAATGATATTCCCTATGTATAGATTAGCACAAGACCGCAATAGTTTGGCAGTCATTGAATTGGTCTTCGAGACGATCTTGCTCGTCATCACACCATGAAAAGCTCCCTGATTATTTCTTTGCTAAGTTTGTCAAAGTCCAAGTATATCCAAGGAATTTTACGATATCCAAATATTTCTAGATGGAAATGTATTTTTAGTAGCAAAATAGAATAGGCAATCATCGCAATGATATAGGAATCAATTATTCATATTTTCAATAAATAACATCTTCTGCTTCCTTTCTTATGAAAAAAGCATATTGGAAGGAAATGAACGGGGAACAAATCTACTTGTGTTATTCTTTTGTTACGTAATGACGAAAGTGGATTTCGTTTTTCACTTTCTTTTATTTCGTTTCGTTTATGGAATTTGGGTAGCCTTAAAAACTGAAACATCTGCAATTGCACCGAGAATTTCGGATGCTCTTCTGATTGCCGGGTGTTAAACAAGATGTCGCATAGGCTCAGTATTAAAGAGATGACAAGTTATATTGCTGAAAAAAAGCAAGAAAAATCAGTTGCTACTGAGCAAAGATATCAGGATTTATCAAAAGTATTTTTGTTTTTACATACACACGTTTTTGAAGCATGTATAATTCTTTTACCAATGACGTATGGAGCTTTGTATCTTTATTATTATTACTATATATGTTATATCGTTATTGATACTTATCAGCTGTACGTTTTGCTTCATATCTTATCATGATGCAGGCATAGAGGTTCTGACAATTTTATAACATTTCGGCTAACGGATGGTTTTATAGAAATATTTCGGATAGCAGGATAAAGTTGTATCTACTCTTTTTATATATGAGTTCGTAAGAGGAAACAATGTTCTTGACTTCATTCTTGCTGGTAGTTTGTATTAAAAATATATTAGTTTTTTTATAGACCTTTACCTCAAAGTTTATTTTATGTACAGAAGTAAAAACTATCCGAGACCCCACTGTGTTATTAATACTATTACTATATATATGTCATAGAATTATTAATACTAATCAGCTATACGTTTTACTTCATATTTCATCATGGTGGATATAATATTCTGACAATTCTGAAAGCTTCAACTGCCCATTGCCTTTTACAGACTTCAACACGTTTTTACGTTTTTGCGCATCTGTAGCACACTGCACATCCAAGATAAAAAGTAACGCACGCCTTTCGATGATCCTAGCAATTCTGAAAGTTTTCGACTGTCAGTGGTGGGATTATCCTCTACTTCGCGCTTTAAACCATCATGATCGATGGTCGTTAACTCCTGGACGTCATTTCAATTAACAAATCACCATTCTTAAAAGGCTTAAACCGGTTTAGGGCAATGCAGTCCAGTATTGTTGAATTTTCTTCCAGTACCCAGATTTTAGGAGCAGCTTCAACGGCTTTAAGGTACAATTTGAAATAATGCTTCAAAATTGCCTGAATCCCAATACACAAAGCAAAACGCACAGATGATGAGTATTTATAATGATATATATGTGTATATATATATATATATATATATATATATATATATATATATATATATATATATATATATATATATATATATATATAGTAATGATATTAATAACTTAGTGGAGTCACAGATAATCTTGGCATCTGTACATGAAATAAACTTTGGATAAAATGTCTGTAAAAAAACGGAAATACATTTGATACAAACTAATAGCAAGAATGGAGACAAGAACGTCATTTCCTCTTACGAACTCATAGGTGAAAAGAAGTGGATCCATCTTTAGCCCACTATCCGAAATAGAGCTTCCCAATGAAACGTTTCGTTACCCGAAATGGTGTAAAGCGAAAAAGCAATGACTAATAATTCACAAGGGAAAATTTTTGAGCTTTTCTAGATACCCCAAATAACCTTGTTTGAGATTTCTTGCCACAATTGATAGAGCTGTAATGAACACAAAAATATGGAAGAACACGTACGTATTGGGCAGAATTAGCACCTTCAATAACTGTATGATGAGAATGTATAGGGCTAAGCAATCAAACATAATTTCGTATTTCAAGGCTTCTACATCAGCCACCTTCGACAGGGGCCATTTTTGAGCCTGGGAACGCTCAGAAAGTTTCCATACATAAATTAATGTCAATTGCCTATCCGCTTTACGCCATTTCAGATAGCAGAAAACCTTTTCTTTCTATCTATTCCAGTTTTTTCTATTCCTTTCTTCCTTCCTTCTTTCCTTCGTTCTTTTTTTCCATTCTTTCGTTCTTGGGAATTTTTTCCTTTTTTTTCTTTTCCTTTCTTTCTCTTTTTCTTTCTATTCCGGTTTTTCCTTCCTTTTTTCTCTTCGTGTAAGTGCTGTAATGTAATTTCCCCTCATTTTCTTCCCCTCTCTCCTCTTTGAACCTTTTTATTTTTACACATTTTCCTACTTTCCGTTGTCTTCAATCAATCTATTTGCCTTTATTTTATTTCGTCACTTCTTCTCTTTTGGTTTTGTTTTTTAAATACATATTTACAAATCTTAACTTAGTACAACACAGGGCTAGATAGCATGAAATGGAAAATTGTGTTTCGTAAGTCTTCCCAGTATGTGGTGGTGGTGGGGGGGGGTCTGCCTAAAAATTCGGTATTCAATCCTGTATTTCGATTACTTAGGCTCGAGCACTGACCTCTGCAGCTGGTGGAAAATATGTATCTCTTTCAATCACAAGCACAGTTCTCTATAAGCTATGTGCTACTGCACGTGTACACATATTTCCCAACCAGCGCACAAAAGATAATATGATGTGCACAAAAGATTTTCAAATCTTTTATTGAAAAAAAATATCGATTCTCTATGCATGGGCGTCAAGTTCCACTTTTCCAGGGCGGGTTATATATTTCCGGTGGGCTGGGGCAAAAGGACATGTGCAGAACGTCTCAGTAATGCCTTCTTTTCGTACGGGTACATAAAACTGGAACTACATAAAACACTTGTTCAGTACCATTATCCTTTATTGACTATAAGTTTCCAACTTTCCACTCCCACCTCACCTGTTGCCTAGTCTAGGGAGTGAAAAAGGCTCCATTTGCCCCATAGACCCCCATGTCTCTACGTTGACTTCAATAGCTTGCACATAATTCTTTCACAAGGGAAAATGTGCAAAATAAGATTTTCGCGTCCACTGAGTGCAAAAAAAAAATACAGGGGACATCGGTCACAAGGCAGGCAAAATGTCTTCCGTTTTTCTCTGTTGACCAGGCAATGGAAGTACGGTCTCCTTTTAATTGATTTGGAAGACTAAAGTATACATCGACTGGAAACATGATTTTAAAACAAGTCTGAAAATCAGGTCATATATGCACGAGTTCTTTTGTTCCCTTTCAGATTTTCTCCCTCTCTGTCAGGTCTTATCTTCCCTTTGGTCCCCTTGTGGAAAAAGCCTGGGACCATAATTCCCAATGGGTGTCTGTCGTTATTGTTGTAGTCGTTGTTTCCTATTTCTTAATTGGATAACTTCGTTAGTCCTTGGTATATCTTAACGAGATATAAAAATATAAAAATATCTTAACGAGCTATAAAAATGGGTACGACAAGGTGATACCAGCTCACCCAAATTCCTCTTCAGAGCCTGACCCAAGATGATCTTCTGAAATCTAGAATTGGAAAACAAAGGAATCAGAATAGACGACGAATATCTGAGTAACCTCAAATTCGTTTGTTCGTTTTTTTCTTTCAGAGAACCCCCACAACCTCCAACTAATGCAAGATAAAGAAAGCAAGAAAGTTGGCCTTCACATGAACTTCATCAGAACAAAGGTCATATGCAATAATCATGTCGGAAATAAACACACAACGATTAAAATCAGAAACGCAGAACTGGAGAAAGTAGACCACTACATCTACTTAGGACAACGAATCTCCATGAGACCTTCAAAAGAAGAAATCAAGTGAAGAATCACTCTAGGATGGTAAGCCAACAGCAGAGCAAGCTAACCTTCAAGAAAATCCCATGTTCTAAAATGTATCCTCCCGATAGTCACCCATGGAGCTGAAACATGGAACCTAACCGAGAGACAGACCTGCAAACTGAGAAGCATGCAACGTTCACATAAAAGAATCATGCTCAACCTCACATGGAGAGATCACAAGACAGCAAAATATATCAGGGGCATACAGGAGTCTGAGACATCGTAGAATCCATTACGAAACTCAAATGGCAATGGGCTGGTCATGTTGCAAGAATGACAGATAACCGATGGACATCACGACTCACAACCGAAGCTGGTTGGATACAAGATGGAGAGAAGAACTTGACAAGTTCTGAAAATATTGGCCCACGACGCCCATCAGAGAGAGAGAGAGAGAGAGAGATCTGGCAAATCCTGAGGGAGGTCTATGTCCAACAACGGATGATAGAAGGATGATGATGATGATGATGATGTATATAGGCTTGTGAAAAGATTCCACTTCGGGGAAGCTGAGTTTATAGCTAGTCCGATTGTTTATTCATATGTGATTGATAATTGTAGTTTTTATTTACAATTGGAAAATTTTCCTCAAATCTTGGCCGATTTTGCTGAAATTAGGTTATAATGTTGACAAAACCTCAGGAATTGAAAGTTATTTAACTTTGTAACTGCCGAACAAATCAGAATGAAAACTGTTACACGAGTTTTTGGCCACCTAATCACTGAAGCATATAACCTTTTCATGAATTTTATGATTTCGATTTTTTAAATCAAGAAAATTGCCGCGCTCCCTCTATATTTCAACCGTTTTCCGTCGAGGACCTTTATGCTCATAAAATCTCTTTCAGCCATTCATCTATTCTTTCGTTCTTTCATTGTGTTTATTGTCAGGGCTCCTGGGAGGAAATCTATCAGCTTGTCTAAAGTTGTTTCCATTCCATCCACATAAACACCTTTGTCTTCTAGTCATCCTGTTTTCATTCACGATAACCTTTTTAGTAAGCCATACGATATTTACTTGTCGATAAACGTTAATCATCCTATTCTATATATGGACATATCGTATAGACTCGGAAGTTTCTTAACACAGCTCCACGCAAAAAAACTTTCGCCACACCTTCACCCTCTGGGCCTCGATGCGTTGCACTGGCTTCACACGCCCTTTCAGAGATCTGGGTTTTGTTTACTGTTGACAAGTCTTGGCGTCTGTTGCGGGCCAGCTCATATTTTCAATATCTTTTATCCACAGAGACTAACCTACAATTACTCTTATCCAAAATTCAGAGTTCTCCTCGATGACATCACTTCCTTCGAGCCACATCATCGCTGTGGTAATTGGCTTTATTTTCCTTCCGTTTTTTGATCCGAAATCTCACAAATATGTTTGTTTGTGTACCATGTAGGTATCTCTGTCGCAAAAAGTTATCTCCCCGTGGGTGCTACCATTAAAAAAGCGTTTCTTTTATTTACTCGTGTATTTATTTTGGTTTTTGCTTTCTTTCTGTAGTTTTGTTTTTCGGTTTAATGTTTATTGAACGTACAAGAGGGCAGATATCGAACAATTCATATCTGACAAAACAATAAGCCTGTCAGCTTTTCGGAATGTTTTCAAATATTCTCGGACTGTTTATTATAACTAGAAATCACCAAGTAAATGTATACCTCTACCAACCCCACACACCAACTCCATCGAAAAGGAATTCCTAGATCAGCCCTTAAATGTAATCACTCCTTCCTCGGCCCATTGCCAACCCTCCCACAAGATGTCATTGAAATTCTTTGAGAACTTTTGGAGATATCGAGTAGAAATACAGACTGACAGAAAGAGTGAAAGGTGGAAGGAAAGACACAGGGTAATGCACATAGATTTTTTTAAGGGCGTTGTACCAAGAGAAGATGACAAGACACTAAATATAGAATTTTGGCCTGTCTGGTGGATGAAGTAGTTTACATTTCTTCACAGTCGCCAGAGGTTAGTGTTCGAGCCCACGGGGAAGCATTTGACAACATCGAAGAATTTTCTCATTTTGACTCCTTTTAATAAATTCATTTTAACATTTGAATTTGGAAAGTCCTACTGTCTCAGATGCATAACAAGCGCCCCTAGCACTTGACTTCCGGGCGACTGCCTGCGTTTCTGGTACCTAGGGTCAATCCTGTGCACACACATGGAAAGTAAAAGTTAAAAAAAAAAAATGAAATTTATAACGCGACGCCTGTGTGTGTAATTGAACCCCAGTCTCCAGCATTAGAATCCAAATATACTTACCACTATACTACTGAGGGATTTGCTGCATAATGATTCTAGAACAGGCTGCTTTTGACCAATGATGTTCACTTGCAAGTGTGAAGAATAACACTTGGTTGGTGTCTTTGTTGGGAAAGAAACAGAGTGCTTAGAAAGAGAGAAAGAAAACAAGAAAGAAAAGAAGGGTAGAAAGTAAGTAAAAAAAAGATGTTTGATTGGAAAATCCTGGAACTGTTGTCACGACCTAAAAACTCCATTGTGCAGGCCTTTGGACTGTTCACGTACAGGCCCCGCTGGTTTTGTAGAATATGTGGAACATCTTCCTGGATCTTCATTAGCAGAACCAAGCCATATATATATATATATATATATATATATATATATATATATATATATATATATATATATATGTGTGTGTGCGTGTGCGTGTGTGTATATATATGCATGTGTATATATACATATATATATGTATATATATGTGTGTGTGTGTGTGTGTGCGTGATATGGAAAAAGAACATAGAATAATCGATAGATAAGATAAATAAGAAAAAGATGGAGAGGAAGATTAATATTGAATGAGATGAAGAAAACGAATTCATTTTTTCAGCATTTGAAGAATTGTACACATTTTCAGTGACGTAATAAAAACAAGAAAGAATCAAGTAAAGTGTGCTGATCGCTTTATAATAATTGCTTTGATTGTTTTTCATTTCATTTTTACGAATCTGCTGAACACTGAAATCAAATTATTTTCTTGGATATTTTCATAACATTACATCAAATGTACGAGACGGGATATCACATGACTATATTAACACTCACAGATTGTTCTAAAATGCCGAGTCCAAATGTCTACGGCGAGACAAGCACCAACTACGCATGCTCAGTTGCTTGGTTTGGTCTCTAGAAACCTGTGACCTCACGTGGTCAGGTCAGGTCAAGTCAGGTCAGATCTTTCCTTCAGTCATAATATCATTATTCAGTTCAGTTTCATAATTATTCCTCGAATTATTTGAATAAGTATCCTCGTATTTTTTATCATAGCATTTCGGCCTATATGTTTTTTTTTCGGCCTTACTCAAGTGTCTGTTGCCTCTTGTGTATTTCCCATTACTTTTTTTTCATTTTCTAAACGGAAACCCATAGATTATCATCTTTCCAAGCATTCGTATCCGTAATAAGAGATTCAATAGCAGGAAAGCCATAACATGTGCTTTTACTGAATTTAATAGAGATATAATATCTTTAGATCATTGTTGGGAAATGTGCATAAACATATAAATATGGATCAATATAACATTATCATGAGAAGAAATTCGGGACCCTTCCTGCGATCTTGACACTTGATCCATGTTTCTACAAAGGAGGTTTTTCAAAAGTATTGATGACATCCAGGGACCATCAGATACCTGAAGGCAGAAGGACGTATGAAGCTGAACGTTGTGACAAAAAATAACGAAGACGAGGATACTGGTACGATTAATTCAAGGAACTATGAAATACTTGATCTCAGAACTTCAGACAACATTCAAATTCACGGCTGGTTTTCAGTCTTTTTTCTGGAGCTTTCATCTTTAAAATTTTGTTTTGCATGTTCCTTTTTCAACACTATCTTTTATTATCATCAAATCATCAGTATCATAAAATCATGCATTATGATATCATATATCATATGATATCAGCAATATCATATATCAGTATCATAGTAATCTCATCGATCTCATGATAACATCTTATTGTCATAATTATCATTTTTAGAAATCACTTTTATGATAATTATTGATTTATTCACCCTTTTAGCATCCAGGTCTTAGGACAACATCACCTCTAAAATCCTTCAATCTTAAGTCCTTTAAAGGGATGCTCGTCTTAAAAGTGAAACCAAATTCTTTACCGTGTTCAACCGATAATTGTCCTGGTTTTCATAATGTCTATCCTCGAAACATTCATCTAATGGTGCCAAAAAGACAGTCTCGCTTGCAATCAAGGCATTTTCTACCAACGATTATTTCTTCCGTTGTTGTTTGATTAAACAGCCGAGGATCCAAAAATGTTATTCTCATTTTTTTCCGTAATAAATTTTATTATATTCCATATCATTGCAGTTGAAAAGAAGTCTTATTTTCTGCATGGATTGTAATGGACTCATTTTCCAAGCTTTTAAAAAAAATCAATCTCATGCTGATTTATCAATAAGCATGATTTTAGCTATTAACAACCAAAGCACGCGTGGTAGGGAACTGGTTAGCGTAATGCTTTCACAAACTGTTGATAGGAGAATTCGATCTTTGCTTGAGTGCTCAGGGAATGAAACCTTGTGCCAGAGTTATCCTATACAGCAAATATCCCTCTCCGTGTTTCCTTATCATCCGATGGGTAAGGATTTTTGATATCTCCATCAAAGTTACACATTTATAAGTATTTCAATCTGTTCATTGCCACGTATATTTTTCATGTTGCTTCTCTTGTGCCGGGTTTTTTTTGACGTAAAAAAAATGATGGAAAGTCATAATTTTCTAGTTGTCACCATCAAGTAAATATGCAAATTTCCGTTGTTCGCACCAGACGCTGCTGCCATCTTGCAGAAAAATAGCACATCAATACTTAATCTCATAACTTCGCATAAGACGAGTTATCTCGTCCCTGGTACTGGGGTGAATGGTACACAATCGTAAGACGAACTATCTCACCCGGAGCACTGGACTGACGACTTGATCAGGCAAATTATCGCGTCCGTGGCACTGGACTGACGACTTGCCAAAACGAGTTATCTCGTCCTTGGCAATGCGATAAGCGGAGACGAGTTGCGTCGTCTGTGACAGCGAACAGACTAAACGAGGAAGAAAAAAAAATGAATGGGTTGCTTCCTGCAATATCATTTTCAATGTTATCTTTTTCAGGGAAACTGTCGTCATTGTTTTGGGTTTTCAGTCTCTTTTAGGGGTTGATAATAATTTATTGCAACAGCTCCTGATGCAGAATTTCAGGATACTGTGAACATCTGCAAAGGTAGCAAAAAATCACTCGCCGAATCCCAGAATATTCCGATGAGAAATATACAATACTCACAAAAGGGGCTCATGGAATATATGTCTATCAGTAATTTTGATCTGCTGTTTTTGATATCATAAGAAATATACCAGGAGTCCGAGAAAATGTATAGATAATCATTGTCAGTGTGAAATTTTTTCGAGTGATAGATCGTGGTAAAATATGAGAAGCAACGGGAAGCAACGAGAAGCAAAGTAAATATATTTATTACTAGTAAAAATGGCTAATCGATGAATAACCCAGACCCTACATCTAACTGCACCCCTAACCCTAAATTCTTTAATCGATCCCCACCAACCTCTGTATAAAAGCTTTTAAAAATTATTTTACCTTTGCTTCTCGTTGCTCCTCTTTGCTTCACTTTTTACAGTATTTTACAGGGGCCGTCGAGGGTGAACATAATGTTTAGGAGATTCTTGTTTCTGTAGTTTTTCAAATTAAAGAAAATTTCCTCATCTTGGCTATTGGGGTCACAACTTTTCATCCGTTATACCTTCCGGCCCTCTCCAAGGGTCTGTCGTAGTTGATAACCCTTGGGGATTTCCGAACCGAACCCTTCATTCAATCCACAGGGGTAGATTTTTCTCATTCCGCTGCCCATGCTTGAGGATTTCTCGTATCAGTCAATTCTTCCCAGTAAGAATGCTCAAGGGTACAACGGCCAAAACGTTGTGATTATAACAGCCAAAATGAAGACACTATAGTCCGAGTGAATCAGTGTATAATAATAATTCCGAAGTTCAGACAAAATTTACAAAAATGCCTTTTTTCATTTTTAAATCTGAATATTGTCGCTTGAATTGATATTTAGAAAATGAATCCAGACAATTGTATATGATTTTTTTGTTGAAATGATGGATTTTTTATCGATTGTCCGATCTGCTAAAGTGTGTGTGCTTATCAAAACTTCAGAATACTTTCGGGAATTTCATTCTAGAAAATCCCAAGTTCAAATTCGTTGTATACTGTTCTCCAGTGTAAAATGTCTTCCTGTATCTTATTTTTTTTATTTTAGTTTATGTGGCTTCCACATTCTTTTCGCCATTTTAAACGAGCCGGAAGGGAGGCGGGAAGCTCTGCGCAGGCTCAATCGCTGACGGAGGTTTGTAGTAGCAACCACCACAGAATG
Source organism: Thysanoteuthis rhombus (assembly GCA_963457665.1). Taxonomy (NCBI): domain Eukaryota; kingdom Metazoa; phylum Mollusca; class Cephalopoda; order Oegopsida; family Thysanoteuthidae; genus Thysanoteuthis; species Thysanoteuthis major. Next base: position 30,562,685 of record OY735231.1, on the reverse strand, counting down.
TCGGATAGCTTGATGCCAACGTATAAGGGTTTCCTGCACCGGCATAACCAAGGGCCCTGAAAGGAAAGAAAATATGACATGTAATTAGAATCAAAATTGCATAGCAAGCAGAAACATATGCAGACAAACACACGCACTCGCATGTACATACATGTTCCCACTATTTAGGCTAGTTCCGGTGGAAAGCCCCAATAAGAGATCAAAACTGTTTTCTTAGGGGCATCTCAGACTCTTTGTAATATATAGATAGAGTAAATCACATCATATCTATCAGGGTAAGCGCGAACGGAGACCCCATACTAATATTTTTTTTCTTCTCTGGAATTTAAAAAATCTTACTTTTAAATCTTCCTCTAGATCATTCGAGTATGTATATCAAATTTGGTTGGGCTATGCCTATGTTTCGGTGGTTTCTGTAGCCTGACTGACAAACAGACCAACAAACACCCGGATGGATACCACCGACCATTACAATTGTAGTGATTTTGATTCTCACTAGACGCACCATACTTGTTATGAATAAATTCCCATGGGCTGTTCGCCAGTGAGTAGTGGTTTGCGAGCTAGCCTCGTATACCATTACTCCAGGAGCGAGTTCAGTCCTCGTTGAGTCCCTCGAACTGGTGGACTTGTGCAAGCGAAGAATCACAATAATCCGAAAAAGAAGAGTATACAACGAATGCATCCTTCCGATAGTCACTTATGGAGCTGAAACATGGAACTTAACCAAGAGACAGACACACAAACCGAGAAGCGTGCAACGCGCACATGAGAGAATCATGCTCAACCTTACATGGAGAGATCGCAGGACGGCCCAGTATATCAGGAAGAAAACGGGAGTCTGAGACATCATAGAATCTATCATAAAACTTGAATGGCCATGGGCAGGCCATGATGCAAGAATGAAAGACAACCGATGGACATCACGACTCACAACATGGATCCCCAGAGATCACATGCGAAACCGAAGCCGACAGAATACAAGATGGAGAGATGAATTGGACAAATTCAGAAAATACTGGCTCTGCGAAGCCCACGATAGAGAATTGAGGCGAATCATGGGGAAGGTCTATGTCCAACGACAGACGTTAAAAGACTGATGATGATGATGATGATGATGAAACTTGACAAATAACATTGGCATTTCGCTGTATAATAATTGTTGGCAAGTAATTTACTATTGTGGTGAGTTCGACCCTTACTAAGTTTGACTTCACTTATGGTCTGGTGCCACAGTAAGTTAGGCTTGGTAAATACCTAATGGCCATGTACCATACTGAGCTAAACTTAGTAAAGATCAGTAACAACAGAATACTAGTGAGAAAGACTTGTACAATTTTGTTCGCCTCTGCCAACGGAGAGTCACGTGATATGCAATTCATGATGGCACCTAATGAATTTCGTTTGTGATCTCTCTTCCGAAAGATTATTATTTTTTTTTCATTTTTAAAATGTTTTGAATGAAATGATTTGAATAATGAGAAATAGAGGAAGAGAAAGAAACAGAAAGATAGAGATAGAGATAAAATTAGAGAGAGAGAGAGGGGGGGAGAGTAAACTACACCAAGAATACATTTTGATACGAAGGACGTATGGTGTACAAGAGAAGGAAGAATGGGCGAAGGAGAAAAGAATAAGAAAGAGAAAGCAGCAAATAATAAAGTGGAAATAAAGAATGAAAAGAGGAATATGAATATAGACGTGGAGAAACATGGAAGAAGAAGAAGAAGAAGAAGAAGAAGAAGAAGAAGAAGAAGAAGAAGAAGAAGAAGAAGACGAAGAAGAAGTAAGGGGTGTGAATAGAAAGAGGATAAGGAGGAGAGAAAAAGAAAGAAAGAGTGTAGACGAAGGGGTGCAGTGAAGGAGAAGATGGAAGTAAAGAAGAAGAAGAAGAAGAAGAAGAAGAAGAAGAAGAAGAAGAAGAAGAAGAAGAAGAAGAAGAAGAAGAAGAAAGCTCAGGGATAAGAAAGGGGGGTCGTTTATAACAATAATGATAAAGCAATGAAGAGAAACAGAAAAAAGAAAGAAAGAAGGAAAGATGGAGTAGGAAAAGGAGAAAAATGACAGGGAAAGGAGAAGGAAGGGAGGGTGAAATGAGAAAGAAAGGAAGATGAGAAAAAAGAAAGAGGGGAAAAAGAAGGATGTAGGAAAAAAAGGAAAGGGAAAAGAGGAAGGGGAAGTAGATAGAAAGAAGGAGAAGGGAAGAAGGGGAGGAAGAAAGGAAGGGGAAGGGAGAAGGGAAGAATACAACTAAGAAAGAAGGAATGCAAATATCTTGGATGCTTGATTGGTTTTCTGATTATTATTTGCACTTAATTTCACATGACCAATTTCGTTCGTTGTTGAAAGAAGATTGGTTGTAACATGCGCAATTCGAGATCGTTTAATTTTTAAAAAAATCCTGTTTATTTGAGTTTTGATACAAAGACTTTATTAAGATGGCGGATGAACTGAAAAAAAATCCTTTTCTCAAAAAGAAAGAGTAAAATAAAATAAGAAAAGGATTAAAGAAGAAATTATAAATTGGACGAAGAATTTTGAGATAAAGTAACTCAAAGAAGGACAGGAAAAAGAATTTTAAAAAATGATTTAGAAAAGTATGAAGAGGGGAAAGAGAAAAATGATATAGAAAATTGAAAGATGAATAAATAAATTGAACGAAAATAAAAGATAAGAGGAAAAGAATCGAAACAAAACGGAAATACCTGACATCTGAGAAAAAATGAAAAAGAATGAGATAATAAGAACACACGTATGGAGAAAATAACCAAAATTGTGGGAAAAAAAGCTTGAAACTAATACATTAAAACAACTCTGGTTAGTCATTCAATAAAAATCGTCATGTGACGAACGTCTTTTCGCAGCATACCATGTTGAGGAAGATCAATTAAAAATAGGAAAAATGGGTGATCAGTGAAGTCATTTCTCTCGCCTTTCGTTGGGCAGTGATCAATAAAAAGTGTGAATTTTCAAAGAAAATTTTCAAAAACAAAACAGACGGACACAATCTAAAGGATCAATTTAGCATAAACCTACATTGTAGATTTACCACCGCTAAAAACCTGTTCAGGAGGTTATTCAAAATAATGTTTTCTCTAGATATGATAAGGAGCAACTAAAATTTTCCGCCCTCTAACTCCATTGGTACCGCCCGTACGCATGATACATATGGACGTACATAACAAACCAGACGGACCAACTTTGAAACTGAAAGACAGTGACAGATTTGGTTGATGGTTTCCGTACAGGTCCTCCCCTACTTACAAACGTTTGAGTTACGAACTTTTAGAGATACAAACAAATCTGTATGTAAATTCATATTTGGAACAACGCACCGGTCCGGAAGTTCAAATGCCGCGTAATAGACGACACTACTGTAGCTGTACCCTGTAAATACAACGCAGTTTTTGCCGTCTCTCTACGACGTTATGGTGTTGTACGTAGTCATGTGCGGACTTCACAAATGCATATGTTGCAAACATTTAAGCTCAGAGTTCATCTTCTTTCAAAAAAAAAAGGATCACCATTGTTTCTTGAAGGGAGTTTCTTGTACTTAAAGATCCACTACTTTTTTGAGACCTTCTTAAATCTTTACTCCAGCAAGATCATCATCATCAGCTTTTCAGCGTTCGTTGTTGAACATAGACATTTCCAAAGATTCACCAACCCTCTCTGAACTTGTTGAGATCCACGTTGTCAGTCATGATGCCCCACGGTTATCTAACATTTTTGCAGCATGTCCAGTCCATTGCCATTGTTAGTCTTTAACCTCCCTTACTTAGTTTGTAAGCGATAGCAATGTAAATGTACTTCCAAACATTTGGACTTACAAACAAACCTAAGGAACTTTTCCTGTTCATTATTAGAGGAACTCCTGTAAAAAGACTGATGTAGTTATTTGTTAAGCTTAGCTTAGTCTAGTACAAGACCTCAGTCGTTGGGCACTCAGTGATAATCGAAATCACTGTGAGACAAACCTCTTAATCAACACACAACGGAAGGTGCATATATTTACTAAGCTTAGTTCAGCCTGGCAGAGGGACACATGTTTGGTGCACCCGGCGAGGGTAGAATTCACTTCACTTACGAATCAGACTGGAATATGGCTCGTTAACCATCACATCATAGAAGGCATTAAATATCATGACATTTACTAGGTTTAGCGTAATCCGACACAGGGTCAAATGTGGTAAATGCAGAATTGGAAGATTGGGTTGCACTAAACATCCAAGTGGGGAGAAGTTAGCGTTTGGGGTCCTGACTTTTACTTGGATTTCAGTACCGACCGCTGGCACCAGTGGAAACTACCCCAGACACGAAACAAGCCAACTTATTTTTACAGATATGAAAGAATAAGATAGATACGGACAGACTGAAATAGGTTACGCAAAATTAAATGAAAGAAAGCAAGGAATGTAGAACAAATTAAAAATGTACCAAAAAAAATAAGAAATGAAGATGAAAAGGAAAAGAAAGAGAGAAAAAAAGAAAGAAAGAATCAAAAGAAACGAAGATGTGAACAAAGAAAGAGAGGAGACAATAGAAAAAAAGAGGCCGAAGGGGAGACAAGAAACGAAGATGTAAACAAAGAGAGAAAGAAAGGGAAAGAAAATAAATGAAAGAAAGAAAGAAGCCGAGAGAGAGAAGAGATGAAGATAAGAACGAAAGAAAGAAAGAAAAAATACATACAAGAAGAACAGAAACGAAGATGTGAACAAAAAGGAAAGGAAATAGAGTAAGGAAGAAAGAAAGAAGCAGAGAGAGAGAGAGAGAGAGAGAGAGACACACACACACACACACACACATACACACGCACACACACACACACACACACACACACACACACACACTCAGAGGGGAAATGGAGATATGAACAAAAGAAAGAAACAAACAAACAAAGCTTGTTGTACAAGAGGTTGTTTATAAATCGCCAACTTATTATTATAATAATTACTGTAGTTTTGTTACTTGTCGTTCGTATATTGTCCTATCATGTCCTTTTTATTTGTGCCTGAACACATTTAAAAAGATATATTCTTGACTTGGTAACGAAGCACCTTACGGCTGTCGATTGGTTGGATTGTAGCGCTGAAGCAGTTCGTGACAAAGCCGGGCTGAGGAGGCGGAGAAAAAGGAAGGAAGTCAGCAGAATCGGTTAAGAAAACGATGAAAAGAAGTGGGTATAGAATGTAAAGATCAAGGAGGGACGATAAGATGTTGGTCCGGGTGGTGCTATTAGCTGCACCGTCGTCATTGTTGACTGCAGGAGGCGGCAGTAATCTTCTCCATCCCGGGGAAATCAAGCGACAACACCGTTTAAATGCACTCTATTCTGTGGCGGACCAATCGATAACCTAGAATATGAAAGTCGGTTTTGAACTAATTTCTTAGTCGGTTCACTTGAGATTCATTCGCGCACGTTGTTGGCATAGAAAATAATAATACAACAAAAAGCCACATGTTGGAAAAAAAGGGAAAAGCTTGCTTCCCACTCGGGCCGAGGAACACGCGTGAATAACCACGTATACCCATTCCTCTCTCCCACATCTAAGGACCGGCTAAGAGTCGGGTTGGCCGTGGGAGGAAAGATCGTTTGTGTTTAGGAATAATTATCCAAATATACCAGAATATAACACTAATTATTTACATTGAATACCTTCAAAAGATGGAGAATTGGAATACCTATAGATTCTTTTGTTGGGAGTCAATGTAATACAAATCTTTTAAATTTCTATGCTTGATCACTTCAGCCAAATTGAATGGTGGCCTTCATCGTATGGCGTATCTGTCGGCATATAAGACGGATTTTTGAATAATTTTAAAAAAATGCAAACTTCAAATTACATCCAATGCGCGCTGGCATTACTAAGGAAGGAGAAGCCTCTACCAAAGATCGAATCAGATAGCTATGGGGCTGGATTGCATTGCAGTAAGCTATAGCATCCCCCCTGTAAACCAAACTAATACGTAAATTTTCATTCTTACCATCTCCCAATATGATGAAGCTTCTTGCTATCGACTGCGACAGCCATGTTCTAAAATGGTGTATACTATACAAAATGGCGTCTATTTTTTTCGTCAAGTCAGAAATGAAGTTTGGAGCAGCGCTCACCGCCATACTTATTTTAATATTTGATAAATATAAAACACAGAGATGGATAGTTGCTACGTTAAGCTCAAGACTGCACAATTCCACAACAGAGGGACGGCATTGAATTCACTGCACCAGCGAATGGTCTTCCCGGCAGCCCGCAAACCATCGCACTAAAGCAGGCACCAAAAATCCTCATAAATAAAAACCTGGTTGTCTGTCTGTCCGTATATGTCTGTCGTGACAGACATATAATAATAAAGGGAACCCTGTTATTTGAACTGATATCATTTTCAAAATAATAATACTTTAAACGCATCTAAAACAACAAAAATTAAATTTCTTTGAAAATATATGACATTAAGACAGTTGTCACTTTGAAGTTCGAAATATACCACCACATTTTTCAACAAATAGTTAATGATTATGATTGGAATAGTCATTTCATTGAAGGAAAATAAAAATAAAATGCAAAAACATTTTTTTACGGACGATGAATGGAATATTGAGTTGATATACCGTTTAGTCAGTTAAATAACTGTTGATTCATTGACCTCAGTAAATTTTGGATAGTAAGTTTTTGTAGCGGCAATCATCTGCCCCTATAGTAAAATAATGCAATACTTACGCCAACAAAAATTAAACAAATCGTGACACAAAAGACTATTTAAAAGCCATTAACTGCTCAATGGTCCACAAATAAAAATTGGATTTTTCTCCCAGGAAAGGTCCAAAGCTCACAGATAATATCCCAATGGCCTAATGAAAATTAATGAAGGGATATTCTGATAAGGGCTGGTAGATATAAAAGGATATTTTGCATGGAAGAAAATGGTTAGCATTCCATGATTTTTCCAACATTTGTTTAGACCAATATTCCTATTTAACGAAAATATTAGTCTTAATAACTCATAGAATGTTGAAACTTCGGAAATTATTCATTCTTTTTCTTTCTCTTAGGCTAAATTTTCCTTCTTAATATAAAACAAATTCCTTAGCTTGGGGTTGGGGTTCGTCTAGGCACGCGTTTCGAAAACCAGCTCTACATTATAAAATAATTACTTAATACCTGTAAAAAAATCAGGGATGTAATAAAAAAGATACGGAAAAAAAATTAATATTTGTTTAATTTTTCGCTAAAATACACATCGAAAGTTGTCAAATTTTAAGTTCTTAGATTCAGTTTCAAACTGCAGATAGGTTTCTACACATACCGTTTCACGAGTCGGTTTATGAACTGTTAATCGAATGGCAGACCCACAAACTGAAGGCGGTGGATTCAAAACGTACCGGACTATGTGGGTTACCCGGCCAGAGAAAATTGGATTAGAAAGGTACAACCTGTACCAGTTGGTCTGTAATTGTTGTTACACGTCTTATAAATAGTTTTGTTAATAAACCAGGCAGAGGCACGTTATTAACAATTGATATGTTAATAGCATTAATGATGCCCCATACGGAGAACTGAAATCCTTGAAAGATGGCCTAATTAGATAAAACACGCATCCGATAAAACAGTAGATCTAAAAAACAGTAGATGCAACAGAAGAAACCATCAAACGTATGATAGATAAAAGCAATATATATATTTTGCAGATTTTACAAGCATGTTGAAGGAAAGATTTTTTTTTATCTAGAGTGCTATTTCTCTACCTGGTTAAGAATTAATTTACTGAAACAATTTCAATTTTTCGGCACCGTTACTCCCAGCGCATTGTCAAAACAGTCTGCAATGTCCTCATACGGGATTGCTACCAGCTGCCTCGTCGTATTTTCCCTAATCTCGTCCACGGTTTGAAATCTCCTCTGTGAAAAGCCAGAAGTCACAAGGAGTCCAATATGGATTGGGGGAGGGGTGCTGGTATATTTGGGTGATGTAATTTTCTACAAAAAAACAAAAACAAAACAAACTGTATGAGACGTGAAGAATAGACAGGCTCGGTCATTGCGACTGCGACAGTCACAAAGTACACAAGATCACTCAATGACATCTCATTGCCGACTGAATAACCCCACGGGTCAGTGTATACTCTCACATGCACAGTAAAACCCCTGTCTGATTTGTTGTCAAGTTGTGTCAAGGCTACGTGACCGATTACTCAGATAGAGTTGGATATTTCCCGGACTGACCTCGTAGATATGAAACTAGATAGATAGATAGATAGATAGATAGATAGATAGATAGATAGACTGTGTGAGTGTGAGAGTGTGCACGCTTTTTCAAGATGCCCCGATTATCATTCACCAAAGTCATAATAGTTCGGTTCAAACAAAATGGGAGGGAAGATAATGAAGCGCCAATATTGCAAGTGGGGAGAGCTTACCAACAAAGTTCTGTTTTTTTTCGTTGGGAAGTACCCAACACTCTTAACCACCAAGTAAGCCTCATGCCCAACGTAATGTTATCTGGCATAGAGCCATAGTCGTAAAGTACCCAGCAAGGCTTGAATTTACTACAATAGCGATTCGATCTGAGACCAGCTCGTTAATCCGCACGTAACATTCAGAATACTTATGAATATCCTGAGATCAAAAGCATAGCTCAAAATATTGTCATAAGCGGATCCCAAATGAGCAATTAAAATAAACTGGGACCCGTACCGTTGTTTTCTCCATATTATTGTCATTTTCCCGTGATACCTTATCATAGTTGGTATTGTCGATGATGTTGTTGTCTTTACTTGTTACCGACCCTCCCCTAACAGCCATTTAAGGGTTTCAGTTGATCGTTCGAGACCCTTCTAATTCTGTCTTCTTCTTCCCGCTTCGCTTTAACAAGCTGAGCGGGGCATGCGCAGTGGCTGCATTGGTTTCCGTGCAGTTTGCTTACTGTGCTCTGTGAACCTGAACAGATGTACCCCAACACACGCGGTAACAACGGTGGGGCAAAAAGAAGAAAGGAAACCGTTTGAAGGGGGTGGCTGGCTGGCGTAGATCATGATTTTGGGAGGGAAGTGTCTGGGACAGGGTACACATCGAAATTAGGCATAAAAAGATCATAAAGCTTATTATTAAGAGATAATACATGAATACTCCTTATCGAATCAGACCCTTTGGTTTCTTCCTTTTTTTTGTTATTGTTTCTTTTTGCAGGATCTTTTTTTGTTTAGTCTCTATTTTACAATTCTTCTCTTTTTTTGTTTCTCTCTTTACTTCTTTCTTTCTGGTTCTTTTCCCAATTGTTTAGTCTTGTTTTTGATTCTTTGATCTATAATTTCTCTCAGTTCGCTATTATTTTTATGAGTGATTAAATTTTTATCTTATTCTTTCTTTCTTCTTTTCTTTCCTTTTCTTTCACATCTTCATGTCTTTCTCCCTTCTCTTTGGGCTTCTTTCTTTTCTTTTCTTTTCTTTTCTCTTCACACCATTTCTTCTCTGCTTTTTAGTGTTTTCCTCTCTTCCTTCTTTTCTTTCCTTTTCTTTCGCGTCTCAATTTCTTTCTCCCTTCTCTTTGGGCTTCTTTCTTTCTTTTCTATTCTTTTTTCTTCACACCATTTCTTCTCTGCTTTTTAGTGTTTTCCTCTCTTTCTTCTCTTCTTTCCTTTTCTTTCGCGTCTCAATTTCTTTCTCCCTTCTCTTTGGGCTTCTTTCTTTCTTTTCTTTTCTTTTCTCTTCACACCATTTCTTCTCTGCTTTTTGGTTTTTTCTCTCCTTTCCTTTTCTTTCACATCTTCATTTCTTTCTACCTTCTCTTTAGGTTTCTTTCTTTCTTTCTTTTCTTTTTTGCTCATACCATTTCTTTTCTGCTTTTTGGTGTTTTCTTTCCTTTCTTCTTTCCTTTCCTTTTCTTTCACATCTTCATTTCTTTCTGCCTTCTTTTTGGGCTTCTTTCTCCCTTTTCTTTTCTGCTCACACCATTTCTTCTCTACTTTTTGATGTTTTCCTTCCTTTCGTCTTTTCTTTCCATTGCTGTCACATCTTATTTTTTTTCTCCCTTCTCTTTGGGCTTCTTTCTTTTCTTTTCTTTTCTGCTCTCACCATTTCTTCTCTGCTTTTTTGTGTTTTCCCCTCTTCCTTTCTTTCTTTCTGTCTTTCTTTCTTTTACCATACAGCATCTTGTAATGATTTTTTCCGTTTCCAAAATGCTCATTTTACTTTCTTTTCTCGATGGTTGAGTTCAGCTGTTCTATTTCCGCGAATATCCTAATATTTCACTCTCTATCCTTTTGCAGAAGTGTAGCGTAGAAACGGACGGACACTTTTGTTTATTATGATATAGATTATTTGTTCTTTCCGAATTCGAATTATCTGTTATTTTTTTTTTTTGTTATGTCGTTATTTGTTATTGTTAATGGTGCCTCGGTAAGACCTGACATCACATATGCGAGCACAGAAATGAATAAATAAATTACGATGAACCATACACGTATAGTCCTCATATTTTGAAATCTACGATTCAAAATGGCGCATAACAGACGTGCAATCAAGTCTTAACAATCTGGTTTCACCTGTCAATGGAATTGTAGATCTCTTAGCCGTACCAATTTTCTAATTTTCTATCTATCATGTCGACAAACTAAAGAAAATGATTTTCAAAGTTGGATGACTTTGTCAAAAATGGTTTTATATGACAATCAGAATTCTTATTACAATGCACACCCTCTCTCTCTCACACGCATACACTCACACGTACGCACACACAGACACACATACGTACGTACACACACGTGTATACATATGTGTGTATGCGTGTGTGTGTGTGATTTACTATATTTGATTTATAATTGGCACTATTTGTTTCTCTTTCTATCTCTATGTATCAATCAATCTCTATCTCTGTCTTCGTCTATCAACCAATCTCTCTCTCACTCTCTCTCTCTCTCTCTCTCTCTCTCTCTATATATATATATATATATATATATATGTATCCATTTCTGTCTCCCTCTCTGTCTGTATGTCTATCTCTGTATTTCTTTCTGTTTCTGTCCGTCTCTATCCATCTCTGTCTCTGACTATCTCTCTATCTCTGTCCGTCTCACTGGTTCTCTTTGTCTCTTTCTCTGTCTGCCTGTCTATCTCTATCTATATACGGAGTGGGAGAGAGAGAGAGAGAGAGAGAGAGAGAGAGAGAGAGAGGAGAGAGGGGAGAGAGAGGGGGAAAGGAGTGGAGGAATGTATGTAACTGTAACGTTAGTTTATATATGAAAACAGCTTTGTCGTGAACGCCAAAAACAATTATTCATTCGTCTATGACCAACGCATGATACAATATCAATTGTCGTCTGCTTTATTTCTGCAAGCGAGAATCTCTATTGGTGATAACCATTGTTTTTATGTCTAAGAAATATCTTCATAACATTTACTTAACCTTTTCTTACGTTAAATCTATTCCTTTATGTGTTCCAAGTCTAAAAAAGAAAACCCAGAGCAATAGCTTCTTCTCTGCATCTCAAAAACATCGGTTATTGAATGCTGTTAAGTATGTCTGCCAATAATTCAACTTGGCCTTTAGCTCAGATATGCCATTTTTATACGATTGCATGAATGAAAAGATGGCTGGGTGAATACACTATTAGCCAAAGTTAACAGTTTAATTCTAAAATTATGACAGATATCTAGTTTATTGCGATAAATCAAACCAATATTAATGTAGGTACTGAATTGGTTCGTTTGATTTATTACGACAAAAATAATTCATTCACAAATTAGAAATCAGTTGAAATAGGGAAAAGTGCACGGTCAATTTTGGCCAGAAGTATATATATATATATATATATATATATATATATATATATATATATATATATATATATATATATATATATATATATATAGATGATACCTCAATAATCCAATGCTCTGAGTTACGGCAACTTCCATAATCCAACGCGTTTTGAAATCACCATCTTTAATTTGTGGATATGCCACGAGAGTTGAACCGAATGCGTGAAAACCCAAGTGCAATTTGAAACCGAATCAACGAACTCTGAATTGAACGAATTCCGATATTTATTTTAGCATAAAATTAGACAAGTATCTATAGTTTTTTTCAAGGGTAGGTGGAAGCATAAAATGAATTTTCGTAAAAGCAGGGGGTACCAATGTTCAAGTTCAAATTGACGCATGCGCATGTCTCAATATGTCCACCCTCTCCCAATAAAAACACAAACAGAATAAACGGAGAATGAACTCCTTGCACTAATTAAAAGGAAATACAGTTCTTGTTACGACACCACCCAAAGCATCATCTCCTTATTTTCGTCGACATCAACCTTCTCCCTCTATAGATCTCTTGTTGTTTTTTTATCCTTCTCTCTTTCTGCTTCACCCATTGCTTTTCTTTTTTTTCCTCTCTTTTTTTCTTTTCTCCACCATTTCTTTTAACTGATATCTTTTTGTTTCTGTCTTTTATTAAATGTTGGAAGTTGTAGGGGGCGCTGCTCATTGAAAAGAACGCTTTCATCCCTTAATAAGGGGAGTGAGTCCCTGTCACCTGCCTTTTCACATAAGCGGGCTTCTTCTCTCTGTTTAACTCTCGTCGAATACAGAAAGGAGTGCAACTTCTCCTTTACCCGACCACTTCAGTTCTTTATCAGACCTCGTCTATTGCCATCCACACTGAAAACATTCCATGGGCCGATCCAGGATTTTGAGAAGTGGTGGGGGTCAAAATGGAAAATTTTATTTTCGCAAATAAACACGTGAAAGAGACAACACATTTCAAACATCAAAAACAAAAAAATAATGTGTGATCCGGTATTTTTCACTTACATTTGGGTCGTAGATTTTTAGGCTATAGAATTGACAGAAGACAGAAGTAAAAAAAAAATAAAATAATAATCAAAGAAATTTACCACAGATCCCATAAATAAAAAAAATTATTAGATGGAAGGCATCTTACTTATATTAAATGAAAAGATAACAATAAATTTTGTTTTTAAGGCTAATTCATGATTACTTTGTTTTTTTTTATTTGTAAAATTCATTTTAGAGGTATTTAGAGGAAATTTTGAATTGGGCTATGCCCGAGCAGAGTCGGGGGCAGACCCCCTGAACCCCCAACCCCACCAACATTCCTTTTTTAGCTACGTTTTTGCTTAGCAGACATTTTCTGTCAATTTTTGTACGTTTTAAGTACCGACATTTTTTTTTCGAATTTTCTTCATTAAATTATTTCATTCATCATTTTTTTATACATCACGTCTTCTTCGTTCGTTTTTCATTCTTTTGCTTTTTTCTTCGTGTCATTTTTAAAATTCTTTTTCTCTCTATTTTTTCGTCGTTTTTCTTTCACTCATCCATCCCCTTTTTCTTTTTCTTAACTTTTTCATTCATTTTTTTATAATCTCTGATTAGTTTGTATCGTTCTTATTCTTTCTTTTTCTCTTTCTTCCATTATGGTTCATATCACTTTTTCCCTCCTTCGATTTTCTTTCTTTCAAACTTTCGATTTCCCGCTTTTACTCATTTGTTCAACCTCTCTTTTTCTCCTTTTCTTTCTTTTTTCTGTGTCTTTCCTTTAGTTTCTTTCCTTTACAATTGTTTGTTTCCTTTTTTTCTTTCTTGTTCATTATTCCAATCTCATTTCCAATTTCACTTTCATTCTTCCTTCTTTCTTTCTTTCTTTCTTTCTTTCTTTCTTTCTTTCTCTCTTTCTTTCTTTCTTTCTCCATTACTTTTTCATTTAATTGTTTATTTCTTTCAGCTTGCAAATACGTTCTTCTTTCCACTTTCATTCATCTCAGCTCCATTTTTTCTTCAAAGAAGAATGAAAACTTATTTTGGAAAAAATAAGAAAAAATAAGAAAAAAAATCAGGGGTGAAACTCTAAAAACAAAACAAATATAGAATTAGAGAAGATGAAAAACAGGTATTCTCCACTTCTCATATAAATTAATGAATTCGCTTCTCCGCCTTACTCCTTTTCGTCTTACGGAAAGCTTTTATAGGAATTATTTTCGGATAGCGGGGAGAAAACTTTATCAAAAATGGCGAAAATAAGACAAAGTGGTAGAGGAGAAGGAAGAGTTCGAAGAAAAGGAGGGGCACTTGATCCATGGGTCGGTGTTAGGGAAGGTTATTAGGAAATCACATTCCTATACTTGAATTAATTGAGACAAAAAATTAAAGAAGCGGAATAGATAAAAAGGAACAGAATGTGAATGAAAGAAAGTCAGAGGAAAAGAAACAAAAGAGAAAGATAGGAAAGGTATGAAAAACAGAATGAATAATAGAAAGGGAGAAATCGAAAAAAAGAGAGAAAAAATGCTTTGATGAAGGAAAGGGAAAATTGTCAAGAAAGAGAGGGAGAATGATCAGAAAGAAAGAAAGAATATAAGTGAGATTGGATGGACAAAGTCAAAGAGAGAGGGGAGAGAGAGGGAGAGATAGACAGAAAGAGAGGGGGAGAGAAAATTTAAAGAGGGGGTTAAGATTGAAAGAAAGAGAAGAAGAATGAATCAAGAATAGGGGGAAAAGAAAGGGACAAACAGATTGACACTGAATGAAAAACAAAGAGACCGAGAACAAAAGAAAGAAAATGAAACCCTATGAATGAAGAGAAAGATCGAAAGAGAGGAGAAATCAGGGAATGAAGAATGTTAGAAGCGAAAGATAAAGAAAGAGATTGAAGGAATCTCCATGAACTGAAAATAGGAGGTAAGGTGAGGGAAAGATAGAAAAAAAAACAACAAAAAACAAAGAAATCGAATGAAAGAACGAAAAGAAGGGAAACGAAAAAAAGAATTTAGATTGAGAAATGAAAAGAAAGAAAATAGAGAAGAGGGAAGATAATTAATTAGGAACGAAAACATAATTTTGAAAGGGGTTAAAATAAAAGAAAGAAACAAAGAAGTCGATTGAGAACGAAAGACTAAAAGGAAGAAAGGTTAAAAAAAGAAAAAGAAGGTAAGAGAATGAAAGACAACGAAATAAAGGAAAAAGAGAAAAAAATTCAAGGAAAAGAAAGACAAAAAGACAGAAGTATCCATTGCATATTTTGAATAAATTGCTAACAAAGATGGCGATCGAAGTTGTAGCAATATTAACGGTAATATTAATTGAATTATTTCTGTGTAAGAGAGTGTGGTCGGTGGAGAAGGGATATAAAGGAGGTTGGATAAATATCAGTGGTGGGAGCAGGTTAACCGTAGACAAACGTAAGCAAAGAGCTTGGCAAAAGGGTTAGTATTTGTTGGTTTATTTGTTTGTGTGCACACAAGAAATATATTAAACGGTCATAACTAGCAACAGAAGTTGGAAATATCAGTTATCTCCCTTGTGCTTACTTTTTTCTTTCTTTCCGTTTTTCTCTTATCGCCTCGAAGAGAATAGACATGAAAAGAAGATCGATACCGTAAATTGGTCAGTTGATAACCCCCCCCCCCCTGCTAACCCTTACATTCCCCTGCCAACATTTTTTTTCAGACACGGCATATACTCGGCTCTAACCGCTATTCCACGCCCCGTATTCAACTCTCGCCATTTTATAAAAATTTCCTTTTCTCTCCTATTTCTTCTCTTTGTGTGACGTTTAAAGGATAACCAGGAAAAAAATCAATCTTTCTAATTGTCTGCTTACCTTTCTTATAGTTTGCCGAACACTACACTTTCTTGCTTTGTCAATTATCTACGAACGGTCCAGTAAGATGACCCGATGTCGCTCAGGACAAAACGGCTTTCCTGATCACCGAACTACCATTCTTGCATTCGTTGAGTTTCTACGCCCTAAGTTCACGACAGAATACTGAAGTTTATTGTGATCGCTTTGAGACAGGGTCCTTTAGATAACATTAACCGGCTGATGACTTGACGCAAAAGATATATGGAGGAAACAGCTTATTTTGATCACTTTAAATGAAATGATTGGGCCCGACTGATTTTGATCATAATAACCTTTAGATAACATTATCCATGATTATAACAATGAATGTAAATTGATCTAATTTTCATATCCTTTGGTTTATGTTATCGGCTGATTATTGCTATCAAAAGACCGTGTTCCTAAGTGAACACAATAAACTGCTTTTCCTGTATTAGAAACCGTCATCCAAAACTGTCACTAAAACTGTCAACAATGGTTTCTTCGGTTTACAAGTTGGTTTAGGTGGTTTGGCTGTCTGTTTATCTGTGTACGTCTGTGTACAGGTCGCACCAATGGAGTTAGATGGCTGAAAATTTTCATCCTGTAGTCTTTATTCTATCCAGAAAAAAGAATTTTCTTTTTAATCCCCCCCCCCCCGAAAAAATGGTTTGCAGGAAGGGATCAAATTTACTAAGTGAGTTTATACTAAATGGATTCCCAAGTTTGTGTCAGGTAGCATTCACATTAGTTTTTTGAAAATCCAGACTTTTTAGAGATCACTGCCCAGCAAAAGGCGAGAGAAATAACTTATTCGTTGATCACCCTTCTTTTTCAATTTTTTTGATTGATCTGCCCCAACATGGCATGCTGCCAAAAGATGTTGGTCACGTGACGGTTTCTGTTCACCAGATTTATTTGCGTATATGTTGAGATTTCAAGTTTTCACGCATTTGGGGAAACCTATAGACAGATAATATTCACAAAGTTGAAATCCATGTAAGATGAAAAGTAAGAAGAGAAATGCTCAACTTTTGACCGAAGTAGTTGCTTCTTTCCCAGTGACACAAGTTTTCGATTCCAGGTAAAAGCCAGAATTTTGGTTGCTGATTTTCAAGGCTGGTAGGTAGGCCCTACTCACATAAAAGATTGGTGCAATACAGTTTTCATAACCTTATTTTTCCCCCATATAGTGAAGTGCCATGAAAAATTAACGGATAGTTGTTGCATCCCTTACTTCTGATTTTTGGTACATAATCCAACGTTCAATTTTGTTTCAATATTTTTTCATTTTAGTATTCATATCAATATTGATCTTCAGTCAAATTCTGTCGATTTTAAAGTCGTATAAATATGCCAAAGTGAACTGTTAGCAATATATCGGATACCTTTTACATCCACTGTAGATGTTGAGATATACTCAGATAATAAGCAAACTGTTAGATTGCTAGATAGATAGATAGCTGGATAGATATGAACGGACTGAGACAGAAAAAGACTGGAATAGATAGATAGCAACAGATTGAGTGAGGTACGGAAAAACCAAGCGAGAATAAGACTCTGAGATTGTCAGGAATATAAACAGACAGGCTAATAATGGACAGTCTGAGATAGATAGATAGATAGATAGATAGACAAATAAATAGATAGAAAGAAAAAAGACTAACTTCTTACGGTGTAGAACTTGGTCATTACCCTTACATCCCTCAATTCAGTTTCTATCTTCAAACAGACGATTAAAACATAGCCTTCGGGCTGACAATGTCATCGTACCATTTATATGTAAGTGAATCAACCCACTCAAGTGCTTATTCAATTACGCTCAGATCGGATTCCGTGCTTTTCCTTGTTATCTCCCTTTGCATTTCACAATCGTTTGCGATTTGGATGTTGCTGTCGACGCAATCGACTGAAGATACACGACCCTTCTCTACTCTCCACCCGCATACATTCCGAAACAGAAGGACCAATTAAGGATACGGAGCATATTGATGCAAATACTAATTCTCGATCAGCACATCTATGGAGATTTGTCCAGAGCAGTGGAACGGTAACCGAAAGGCTAACAACGTGTACAACCTATATGCTACGGATTATGCAAATACACGGGATGTAATGAACTGCCTGGAGATAGAAAGATTATGTACCGTCAGTCGTCTTTGGAAATCCGCCGTTGGAGCTTCTTCAGAAATCTTGCTTTTTTATATATAAGAATAGAGCACTCTGTTGGATGGGGAATATATGCGTAAATGAATATATCGCTTAAATTCAACCTTACTGACCGTCCAGTTTCTTGAAGCAGAGGTAGAATACCAGCCTCTGGGTCTGAAGCAAAGGTTTCGATCCTACCTTGTGGTGCTGGATGAGATAATGGATAGTTTATAGCCATGCTGAAGAGTTGTAATACAACAAAACAGCTGTTTGTGGATGACACTATATATATATATATATATATATATATATATATATATAGTAAGTCCAGAATGTATCCAAACATTTTAAATATCTGAAGAACCGGTTGGATGACATAAAAGTAACTTGGTAACATATCAGAGTGCACCTTACTGTGCATGTGTAAATACTCTCCCGTGGGGTCTCACAGTCGACAGTGAGATGCACTAGAAAGGGAAGATATATCATACCATAGACAAGATTAATGAAAACGATACAAGGTTGATGGCAATGCCGAAAGAGGCTTTTGCAGACAGTTCTGAAAAATAGGAGGGACACTGGGATGAGTGCGTAAGGTCCAAAGGGGAGTATTTGAAGAGGACTAATGCGCCATTTGCCTAGGTAGGCTATTTTTCGTTAATATTAAATGGCTTGATACTTTCCAGGACTCAGTATGTTTTCCCAAGGGTTGGTGAGAGGAGTTTTCTACTTGCCCTGAAAGTTGCTATCAAATCGATTATCTTTAAATAAATCTTATCTCGAGAATAATAACAAATCAATTCATATCGACATTTCATCAAAATGTTTGAGAAATCCACTATTAACAATGTAATCTCATTTTCTATGTATGATCTCTTCCTGGTGACTGTTATCTTTTTGGAAATCAGAGGCCAATACTTACACGCATGTGCTTCCATACACCAGGCTCATAGGCCACTTATCCTTACAATTCTCTCTCTCCCTCTTTTTCTTTTTCTCGCTGTACCCCTCTCTCTATCTCTCTACTCTGACACACGCACACACATGTGCTAGTGCGTGTAAATATGTATCTGCACACGTATATGTATTCGGTTTTATTACACATTATACATTGCTAGTCACAATTGGTCAGACTCTGCCATAAAATATAGATCCTTCCCAGCATTCCGTCTTTTCTTTTTCGCTTTCCTCTCGTCTCTGTTCCTGCAGCGTCTTTTAAATGCTGGGATGGACGAGTTGGAGTATCAAAAAAAAAAAAAAAAAAAGGAAAAAAACAGGCTTTGTCGCTTGAAAACCATTCAACGTATATCAATTTTCAGTTGAACGAAATACACAATGTCATATCAATATTTGATGTCTGTTTAATCCCCGACCGGAAATGGAATCTCACAGGCTCTCACGAGATCTCGTTTTGAGAGATTAAAGAATAAAGCCGAGAAAACCATTGGACGCCAGGTGGCAGCAGCTGGCAAAGGGACAGGGTTAGAGATAGGGTTCCTCAGCAGATGAAATCAAATTACGTCTTTGCTTCAGCCCCGACCAGTACGCCTAGCGACCATATATATATATATATATATATATATATATATATATATATATATATATATATATACGATTTTTATCTGGAAAGTATCCAGCTATTCAATATTAACGGAAAACTAGCCCACCTAGGGCAATGTGAAGTTAGTCCCCTTCCAACTACCTCCTTGGGGCCTCATGCACTTATCTCAGCGTCCCTTTCAGTTTGCAAAGTTCTCTTTCGGGATTGTCATCAGCTCTCGTTAATCTCGTTCATGGTCTGAAATCTCGTCCCATCCAACGACGAAAAGCCACAAGTCACACGGAGACAAATCGTAGGAGGAGGGCTAACAGACATAGGTGATGCAATGTTTTATTGTAAAACACTGCACAAGGCATGAAAAATGATCAGACCCGTTGCCGGGTCGGCAACGAAAATCAGCATTCGAAATCCTGTCTGTTTACCTGGACTCGATTCGCAACCCCAAGCAAACAGGAAGTACCCATGTAACTGCCTCAGCCTCTTGCCAGGCAATACTATCGCACGTCCCAGTTTAAAAGCTCATTTCGTTACTATCGTTCTCTTCCTTTTCAAATCGCTAAATTCGATTAAATCAACCTGATATTAATGGTAGCATAGGAAGTCTATTGATGGCAACTTATTACGCTTTAATTTTGACTTCAATTTGGCAACCTAAATGAATCAGCTGTGACAAAATATATCAAATTTATAAGGGACGTCATTTTCAGTTACCACTTTTGTTCGAAGTCGTTTACTCACAACCAAAAGCAACAACGGAATCCATATTTAGACTATACAAGCAGATAATTCATTTAATAATAGTAAATTGTATATTGTTATCCGGGTCGCATAATTATGAAGACTGCATCTAATTCAGTTCTTCCATTGAATTATTCATATCGATTGAGATCTTTGCCACATTTAGTACGTCAGACAGTAGACTATTGTGGGCGAAAATCCGGATGAACAATTGCTTGAATAATAAAGAGTGATAATAAGATTCATAAGATGTTTGTGTTTAGCCTTTAGTTAACGAATAATCTTCTTTGGCGAAGATAATGGTTACTAATTATGTTAATTAATTTGTATTTGTAAGAGAACCACCCGATTTTCATCAAATAGATATAATTATAATCGATATAAAGACGTTAAAAATAGTTATTTCTTTTCATAATTATCCCATTTAATTTAATTGTTTTAATAACAATAATAATAACAATGATAACTCAATCACTTTTATAAATTGCATTGTGTATCCATAGATACATTTTTGTGGGTAACTCAAGGAGGTTATGACGTCGGATATTGCTAAGCAATTGAAATGACCCGAATCGTTGGCCGGCAAGAATGCAAGAACGATATTTTTTGCTTGTGTAATACTTTTCAGTAAGCATACTGATACTACTCATTGATCCTAGACTGAAGTGCACAAATTTTAAACCCTGATCCTTGGTAGAGAGCTAGGATACGACATTTTCATCTTCGACAGAGTGCACACTGATCCTAAGAAGAAGTGCCGATCCACACATAATTAATACTACCATTCTTTAACGGTACGACGCTAATATCAAATATGTTTGTGAAGATTAGTAAGGTACAAATTTTATCTTAAGAGTTTGATATATTAGTTTTATAATAAATAATGCCAAAAGTGATATAATACATACATATATATATATATATATATATATATATATATATATATATGTTTGTACTGAGGATGTGAAGTAATCCGACAGAATGTTGATAAAAGTGACAATTGGAAGGTGAAGAGAAAAACTTAAGAGAAATTAGTTACATCTCAATGTTTTTATTATCACGTGGGCATGTTTCGATGCATTTCGACGGATGCCAGCCATTTTTTCAAAGTTTACATATTCGAGGTTGTGAAAAGAAATGGGAATATTTCTGTGTTGTTTAGTTGTTTAGTAAGAGTGGGAGGGGAGGTTTTGTCTCTGTCTGGGTAGGTATATATATATATATATATATATATATATATATATATATATATATATATATATATATGTGTGTGTGTGTGTGTGTGTGTGTGTGAGAGTGTGTGTGTGGTAGTTTTTGTGGTAGGTTTTGTCTCTGTCTGGGTAGGTATATATATATATATATATATATATATATATATATATATGTGTGTGTGTGTGTGTGTGTGTGTGTGAGTGTGTGTGTGGTAGTGGGGGAGTTTAAAGATGTTTCAACAAAAAAAAAAAATAACAATGATTTAACCAGACGCATAACACTCTCGACTAGTCCATAACCAGAAAACTTGAATTAAAAAACTTATTTATCCAAATTATCAGTAATGCATCCAAAACTATTAAAAAAAACATAATCAACAAGAAAACAAATAATAAACCTAATTCTGAAGCCGGTATATATGCAATAATATGAAAAAATTGAAATGAAAACACATCGGTGAAATATCGAGAACTTTAAACAAAATGATTCATGAACATAAAAGGACTGTCAGGATGAATAGCACTCAAAACACACTCGTGATCCATCGTGGCCCCATTTCTCTTTAATTGTTTATTCTATTCACGCTGTCAAGGCCATGTGACCTATTCTCCGTGTAACAACGGTAGGTCATTTCAAATAGAGTTTCAAATGATATAACGTATTCATGAATATTCTGTCGGACTATATATCCATTTCTAAATAATAGTAATGATTATACACACACACACACACACACACACACACACACATATATATATATATATATATATATATATATATATATATATATGGTATCATATCAATATAACTGTTTTGTTTTCAAAATCCCCGAAACGGTTACATGGTAAATAACTGATGATGCAAACGAGAGACAATTTATACATTGTACAATAATAAGTACAGAGGAAACAAGGGGAAAACACTTTTGAAGATTACATTAATTTCATTGACAGATATTGGGAATTGCAGCTTTATCTGACAAAACATTTAATTCAATCAGATCCAGAGTATAATCACGCAATCATCAAAGTATTTACCCTGACCGTATTTACTCTCCTCCTCACAAGAGCAAGATGTGACACAAGGTCGTTTTCAATGTGGGGTCCCAGTTACGGGAGCCCTGCAAAAATTGCTCCAGCCCCAACGACTAGGAAAAAGCCCGACCCTCCCTTTTAGTGCAATTGGACGGTACTGCCCTGGGGCTGTGTAATTTTTTTAGGCCACAGGACGAATCCCAGGCCTTTTGCACTTAGCAATAACGAGCCTCGGTAAGCCATCATCGGCCACACCATTGCACCGACAGAGAGCGTGTACTGCAAACAGATACAACACTCTGACCTCTAGAAACCAGAGCGACGTATTTATCTTGTCTATGAATTTACGCCACCTTTGGGTTTAATAGTGTATTCCATCATTAAACAATGATTCCGGAATTCCACCAAAAACGCGCAACAAATATTCCCCAGTAAATTCCGTGTACGTTGAAATGTTGAAGGGGCTTATCTGAACCTATTCACAATTTTCACTACCATGATACTTTGCTAGAGTAAGCTGCGCTTAGTAAATAACTATACAGAGTATGGGGGACCCAGTGAGGATCGAATTCATTACAATAGTTACAGTCTACCATACTATCTCGCTAAGCACGACTCTATAGCGAAGTTCTCATATCTAATTTTTTTTTAACTTAACCTATATACTAAGGTGTTACTATTCCGGCCCACGCCTCAGTGATGATGCCTCCAGAGAGGATCGAACTCACAACAGTGGAAATGGTATGCGTCAAGCCTCTTAACCACTACCCAGCGGTCTTTCTGTTTCAAATTATGAACAAAGACCGTCTTGACTATATTTCTTGAAGAAATCAAATCTGAGTGAGTCTAACTTCTAAATTTTTGAAATGGGGAATTATTGTTATTACTATGCACTGACATACTCAGACTGGTGTCCTCATCTCCGTTGTCATAGTCACAATGTTTCGGCCGTTGTATCCTCTGGCCTTCTCCAAGAGCCTCTCGCGGTCGATAATCTTTTGGGAACTTCGAACTGAATCCTTTATTCAATTCACGAGAGAGGATTGTTCTCATTCCGTTGTCTTTGCTAGAGGATATATAGTATCAGGTAATTTTTCCTAGTTAATTCGTCCTTATGACGTCGCTTGTCTGCTTCTTTCACTGAACCAGAGTTTAAGACTGTCTTGCATGTACTCGAACCTGGGATTGAATTGGAACCTGTTTGGCAGATTACAGATACGCTTAACCAACGTTCTTATCCACTGGAGAAGGTCGGATGATACAACAGCTAAAAAGTTGTGACCTAACAACTGAGAGTAAATCAGTGTATAATATCGATGTGTTTTCGCAAGACACACGTACTTAATAAGGTACTTAATTATATTGCCAGTCAGGGATAGTCCTAGGGTTCCTGGTGGCCTGGTCAAGCTGAACTTCGGCGCTCTTCAAAGTATAGTATTATGTTATATATTTACGTTTTTAAGAGTGAAAAATGAATATATAGAAATATATTTAGTTACTATAATATAATG
Organism: Thysanoteuthis rhombus; assembly: GCA_963457665.1. Lineage (NCBI taxonomy): Eukaryota > Metazoa > Mollusca > Cephalopoda > Oegopsida > Thysanoteuthidae > Thysanoteuthis > Thysanoteuthis major. The sequence continues at coordinate 30,538,867 of OY735231.1, read as the reverse complement.
ATTTATATTAAATATCAATAATTGGAATTACAATCCATTAATTGAATGAACTTGTCGATTATGATCATTTTCTTTGTTAATTGTTTTCAGCCTTTTCATTACAACAGAAAGTATTCAACTGTTAGATGTTCCTGAAAAATTTGACGCAAGATCAAGGAATTTTCTTATTTTTAATATTTTTCAGACACACGACAGGCGCCTCTAGCAGTTGACACCGCAGGCGACTGCTCAGGTTGCCTGGACCTTGGGTCGGTCCTATTGCCATTGCACCTGCAATGGCTTCACAGGTCGTGCTCCTCTTGTCTCTACTCATGCTATATAAATTAGGGAGAAACCCCAATGCGCCATCTTGAATAATGGATGCGGGTGAGTTCAACGATGGAGTAATTGCCATAGATTATTTTTATCATTATTCGTATTCATTGAGTTTTCACACCAGTAGTGACTGGTGGCTTCAAATGGAAATCAAGTGACAGCAAGTGAAAACGAATCAAATGACAGCAAATTGAAATACATTCGGATATTTTATGGAAAGATGGAACAGAAGAAAGATAAGGGGAGTGATCCAGTACAGAAGATTTGGGTACTCCTTATTTGTTTTCACGTATGAAACTAATCTATGTTTGTTATATTTAGATAAAATTGTGGACAGGTAGCGACGATAGGAAGGGATAAGTGAGAGAGAAGAGGAAAGATACATGCAAAGGCCGAGAGAAAAGCAGTTATATAGAATTGAATAAAAAGAAAACAGAGAAAATAAGAAAAGAAAGAAATTCTTCAGTATTTAAAAATGACGGGTGTATTGATGAATGGAAAAAGAATCAAAAAGAGAAAAGATGCGATTGATTAAGAAAGAACGAAAGAAAGAAAAAATAAAGTAGGAAAGAAAGTAAGAAAGTAAGACAGAAAGAAAGAAAGAAAAAAGAAAGTAAGAAAGAAAAAAGAAAGAAAGAGAAAAGAAAGAAAGAAAAAAGAAAGAAAGGAAAGGTAAATGTTTGAAGAGGAAAATGACAAAACAGAAAATAGATTAAAAAGGAAGAAAGGGAGCGATTAAACAGGGACATTGTTTGAGGTCATACTTCTATACATGCCTTCATACATAACTGTAATGATGATCTGGTTGTTCTTTTAGACCCTTGTGAATTTGGTTTTGAAGAAGGAGAAAATGGTACCACAAACCAAAACAAAAAAGTATTTTAATGGCTTTATTGAGGCTGTGTAAAATGTGCCAAATCTTCGAGTTCTTATAGGAAGAATGAAGTTGTTTGTTGCTACTTTTGCAAGTGTAAAATGTGTAGGGGTCGGATACAAACCTCAAAAACTTTCTGAGAAAAACTGAGCATGTTTGTAAACCCTTTTGTAAATAATCATTCTTATGATAATATAAGAACACTTTATCATGGTAGGATATCAAGGAATATTTTTGTTGTATTAAAAATATTTTCAAAAAAGTAAAATCGAAGCATTACTATCAACCTTATGGATATTAAGCACAACATATCAATTCAATTTCCATACAAATAGGACCAGTATTGATAGAGATATGTCAAGCTTCGTGGTCTGGCGCCGCCATCTTTGATGACGTCATAGCTGGAAAACCTACCAAGTGGCAAATGTCCACTCAAGTGAAAATTCTTTATATAACACCTACTAAGCATTTCTGAAAAAAAAGTTAATCTTACTCGAGCTTTCCTACAGAATCATTGCCAAATCTTAGGACCTGAAGGAAGAATGAGTAAAATAATGAATTAAAGGAGTAAGTGACGAAGAAAAAAGAAAGAAAGAAAGAAGGAAAATGACGAAAGAAAGAAGGAAAGAAATAAGAAAGAAAGAACAATTCGAAATTAAACAAAAATAGATTCAACCAAGAAGAAAGGAAGGTTGAAATGAAATATAGATTAAAGAAACAAACAAACAAAGAAAGAAAGAAAGAAAGAAAGAGAAAAAAAGAAAGAATCAAAGAAACAAACAAAGAATTGAAACCGACATTAGAAAAAGCGTTTTCTGAATAAAAACAAACGATGTCCCTTTCTCTCAACCTGATTGGTGTTTGATGAATGACGTCATAACATACATTCCTCAAGAAAATAATTCCTCTTTTCCAATTAATTCTTAACATTTTCCCTCTCTCCTTCCATTTAAGTTTTCTTAACCTCCTCCTTTTCCTCCTCCCTAAATTCTTCTCCCCCTCTCTTTAAAAGCACTCGAACGACTCCTGTAAAGGCTGTGTGTGTTGGAGCTATTGATTGTATCAATAACATTTGACCAATCAGAACTTTTTTTGTTGGCCAACGCCCACTCTTCGCCTCGCTGCAACCATTTTGCACCCCGTTCTTTACCATGTAATTCGGAATTATTTTAATAATACTGATTGTTCCTTTCGGCCTTTTCTTCTTCTACACCCCTACCTGATCTCCTTGCCCTCTCTTTTTTCTTACTGACGTTTCTTTGATGCCCACCGCCTGTATGGGAACCACGACATCTTGTTACTTGCTGAGGCCTATGTAGCTGGCTCCTTGGCCGGAGGCCTGTAAGCGTTCAATCTATGTTGAGCAGATTAGGGAGCAAGAAAGGGGGGATGAACTTAGGAACTGGTAGGGGGAGAGACAGGGATCAGTTGTTAAAGGGAGTAGGGAGTTGGAGCGCGTGAGATGAGAAGGACAAAAAGATGTGTGTGTCTGTTTGTGTGTGTGTATTTCAGAAAGAGATAGAGAGAGAGGGAGAGAGAGAGAAAGAGAGACAGAGACAGACTAAGACAGAGAGAGAGAGAGAGAGAGAGAGAGAGAGAGAGAGAGAGAGAGAGAGTTATAAAAGTTACGAATAAAGAACAAATAGATAGATAGATAGATACAAAGATGTTCGACCAGGTTTCTACTTAGTCTCAATACGTATCTAAATTATTCCAGAGTGAATTTCGTTCAGATCCATTTGGATTTCTTTTTTCTCACCCTCACTTTTCTTTCTTTCTATCTATCTATCTTTGACAAATTCCTTCGGCTTGATTACTAACAGAAATGTTATTAGCATTTACTACAATTGATTCTACGAAGACTACGTAAAGAGAAAATAAAATGATGACTGATTTTTAATTGGGATTCTAGTTATTTTGTAGAGTAGCATAAAATTGGGTTGAATTTTGATTGGCTGGCATGCCCAACTTGAGAGATATCAATCTTTCATCAGGATATTTCGAAATTAATAAAACTCGTGGAAAATTTTCTTCTCGGTATTTTTGTCCAATATTGGGTGAAATTCTTGCACCTGAATTGATATAGAAATAGATAATAATTAATTTATTTTGACCTGTTATGTCAGCTAATAATTTTTAATGCTGCAAACACACACACACACACACACACACACACACACACACACAATATATATATATATATATATATATATGTGTGTGTGTGTGTGTGTGTGTGTGTGTGGTTAGATCAATAATTTCGTTACCCATCTCAAAGTTATCAACTGTATTTTGATATGAATCTTTCACTGCATAGTATTTGTGTAAAATAAATGCTTTTCTCATCATTAGGCGACTAGATTATATATATATATATATATATATATATATATATATATATATATATATATATATATATATATATATGTATGTATATATATTTATACATATATATATATTTATATATATATATAGTGATTGATTCGCTACACAAACACGTTTATGTTTCTGCCCCCTTGTTTCAATTCATTTGGATCCCTATTTCTAACGTTATTGGGACTGTATTTTTTAATTATATATATATATATATATATATATATATATATATATATATATATATATATATATATATATATTATTTTGTAAAGTTTTCTGGTGTTGTTCGTTATAGTCGGTTGGAATGAATGTGAGAATTTTGCGAAATTCATGCTGTATTATTTTTTTTATTCCAAGTAATTTCGACCATCACTGTCTCTTCCAAGTTTTCTTTTCTGTCGTTATGCATACACACACAAACACACAAACACACAAACACACACAAATAAATATATATATAAGTTGGTTGAAGGAATCCTTATAGTTTTAGATGTTTTTTTAATTATCATCTTCAGAAACATAAACCCTTCGAGTGGCAACAGTCTGAAGGCATTTTCACCCATATAAAGCCCTCGCCCATCACTTATTATCTGATGACTTTCAAGAGACTTTACAAACAGTAGTAGGAAGCATAGCTACAGCACTGACACGTGCCTGAGCTTACCATTTCTTATATTCTCTCCCTCTATTATATATGATTAAAGATATAGTATTTTTAGAGTGATAATGTTAACAGGAGAGGACGGCAACCAATACGAGGGTTACGGAATGCGTATTGTCTTGGTCGTTAATTTCGTTTTTTTTTTTTTGTTTTTTTTTTTGTTTTGTTTTTTTCCACAGAGGTGACGGAGTGGCGCTCTGGTGAGCTCCAACAGCACTGCACACCTGGTAACAATTGAAACCATGATTGCGGTCCCAAAGTTAATTGTGATAGATTGCTTACTGTATGAATTCAAGCTTGGATCAAAAAGCATCAGAAATAGCTGGTAGAATATGTACAGCGTTTTGACGACGTTGAAGTTAGCGATCGCACAGCTCAACAGTGGTTCAGAAATTTTGAACTGAAAATGAGACACTCGAAAATAGACCTCTCAAAGGATGGCCTGTAATCATTGATGGTGTAGGAACTTGAACTGCTTGAACCGCGTAAGACGCTTTTACTACAAAAGTTCAAGCCATGAAACTATACTCTGCACCTGCACTGAATCGGTAAGGGGTGTTTTGGCTTTTCGTCTCGAGTAGAATCGTTGTTGGTAGATTGGTCGCCGATTAATTGACCGTGAGGTAGATCAGTCAATAGAACGAGTCGTCCCCGATGTCTGTAGCAATTTGATCACGTTTGTTGGTTTGAAAAATTCTCTTTGAACCAGGATACAAACATGTGATAGAAAGTACGATTCTGAACAAAAATTACATACAATATGCATCTTCTCTGAAAGCAAAAGATTGGTAGTTTTGGTAGTTTTCTCTGAATTTTGTTTTGAATATTGGTATAAGCCTATAAGGTTAGATCAGAAAGGAGTGGGCGATCAACTTTGGGTTCCGTGGTCGTGCAAAGCTCAGTAAAGGGTCGCAATGACGTTGCAGAGGTCAAGAGGAGACAATCCCCATCCGCAGAGATGCTTAACTGGAAGAGGCGCGTATGTGGAGGGATGTGCAAAGTCATGATCGTAAATTTTGATATTTCAATATCTAATGTATTTAACTAGGGCTCTATCTTTTTTTTTAATGTTGACGATTTCTTGGGGTTGGCGACGATATTGTTCCTTCGACAAATTGACAGCCGATTAACTAACACCAAATTAATTAACTGTTTTTCGAATTGATTATTGATCTGTGATGAGAAATGGGCTCTCGCTGACAGGTGTCTCCAAACTATGGTCTGCGAGCCACATCCGGTACTTCACAAGATTTCATCTGAGCCACTGCAGTTTGAAATATTTATGATTAATGAAACTAATAATCTTCCTTCGTTTGTTTTTACCAACCACGAGACTGGACACTTAATTGTCAGAGCATTAGCAAACGTTTGACATTTTTATTCATCTTATATCACTAGGGCAGTGCCTGTTCCAAAAGTGCGTGTTTGGACGGGACCGGACTTTATGGTGTTTACCTGACATAAATGTCATGTAAAGTAAATTTCCATCCGTTGTACGAATCAACAGCTTCGAAGTATTTCCGTTACTTCTCTCCAGATTTCTAAATTTAGATCTAATGCTAATTTAGATATTGTATGTCTAAATTTAGATCTATAATGTTTGAATAAGAGATCTATGATCTTTATTTTTATTATGTTTCTCGAGAACTTTGGTCCAAACAACTTCAGACGCGACAGTGCCTGGTGTGCTGACAAATATATATGGCGAATATCAACTTCGTACAATGGCTAGTTGTCGAGTTATCTCGATGCATGTGTATATGTATACTGTCCCCACATAGATATATCCCCAAGTATATTTAGATTACTCAGTGGGGCGTTATTTTTTGTTATTGTCATTTTTCTCTTTTTTCCTGGATCAAATCGCGCTGATTACAAGAGAGATGCAAATAATACTCATTTATTCATTCAAATTTCACTCATTCAGTCATTTAATTTAATTAATTCATTTATAAAACTGATGATTTTTTTCTTTGGCTCGTGAAAATTTGTGGAATATATTAGGAAAGTTATTTGATCTTATAACGGTTTTAATAAGTCACAAAATTACATACAATATGCATCTTCTCTGAAAACAAAAGATTGGTAATTTTGGTTCTTTTCTCTGAATTTTGTTATACGCGATGTTTTGAATTTTGTATAAACCTATTTCGGGCTAGATGAGGAAGGGGTGGGCGATTAACTTCGGGTTCCGTGAGCGTGCAAAGCTCAGTGGAGGGCCACAAAAACGTTGCAGAGGTCAAGAAGAGACAATTCCAATCCACAGAGATGCTAAACTGGTAGAGGTGCGTATATGGGGGGATGTGCATACTCCCCCAAAGTAAGACATTCAAATACATAATATCGCCTGAAGAAGGCCGGGGGTGCACGGCCGAAACTTCAGAAAAAGAAAAAAAAAACAACAAAAACGAGGAAATTAATACGAATTAATTTCATACTATGATTAAAATATGGTGACGGATCTTTTAAACAAAGAAATACATTTCACGAACACTTTCACAGAATATATGAACCATTTTTTTTACTTTGATATTTTATAATTGAAGAGAAAAATAATTACTTCTTGGAAATTATACAGGGCTCCTTTTGTTTCTATTAAAAAAGAAAACAACTCCTGGCGTATCAACTATAGAATATTCAATGTCTGTTTAATTGAAAATTGCTCAGGATTACAAAGGAATCACATCCCAGCAAGTTGCTTGTCGTTGCTGAGTGGATGAAGGGCGGAGGTCATGTGACTTAGAGACGCGAGGCGGAAGAGAAGGGAATTAAAATTCCGGCGAAATGCTCTGCCAACAGATTAATTACACAAATATTCGCCTTCATCTTTGTCTTGCGACGTATTACAAGATGTCGAGAAAGAAAGAAACAAAGAAAAGGAGAGAAAGAGAAAGAAAGAGGAGCGTGCAAATGATTTTATTAATTAATAAAACTTCATTAAAATTTCATTCTAATTATTGAGGATCCAGTACCGTTAAAGAGAGATACTACTCGAGCATCGCGCAGACAGAATTTCTACGGCAAATTAGAACAAAACTCAATTAAGATTTATTGGTGACATTGAGTGAGAAAATGAAGCAAGATAGAACAGAATGAAAAGGAAGACAATGGGGATAATTCTTTACCGTCGGTGATTAGTTCGGGGAGAAGAGGAATTGATTGTATGAATGAGCAGACATGTTGAATGTGATTTTCACCCGTCCGGACGAGACGTTTCAGCGAACGATGCAAAAGCCCCTGGCGTCACGTAGTTGACATAAAATGAACTAATTGAATGAAAAGAAAAAATTACATCAAATATTGATGAATCAGTCAATATAGGGAAGTGTGGCGTGGCCGAACGGATAACAGCTAGGAGAATAGATTCGGCAAGTGGATTTCAAAATCTGGCTGGGACAGTTTGTGTGCACTTCGCATCCAATTCCCATGGGGAAGATATGAATCTACCCCCCCCCCTTAAACATAGATAAGTGCATGGTCAAGTGAGTGACGTCACTTCAGGAGCCTGTCACCTCTAAGTCTCTTTCTTCTATCACAAACGGACTGAGTAAGTAGTAATGTAATATTTGGAGACTCAGCAGTGACGACTGAGGTCGTAGCCGGCGTAAGGGCGGTTGTTATTTGAGAATGGCTTTCCAACTAATTTCACACTATGCGAGTGATGTGTGGTCGTTGAAGGAAAACGATTTCTTTGATGGTATCAAGTGTGTGATAATTTCTTTCCACCCCCATAGAGAGTTACTTTATTCTGTTTTGTCCGTCAAACGACTGCAAGAGTAGGACATTCCATGGGGATCGAACCCACAACACAAGCTAATGGCCTCGTTGAGACGAGATTTATAACTATCGTTCTCCGCGAATCAGGCTCCCAAGGTATCTTTTCTAAAGTAGTTACGGCTTTGTATATGATTGCATTTTTGTTTTTCGTTGAATTAATAAAAGAAATCCCTCCAATGTTTGGGTTTTGTTTTGTACAGACATCCCCTCTTTTCGAAAGTTCACTTTACGCCATTTTTTTCGCTTTCACGAAAAAAAGGGAAGAAAATGAAAATAGCGTTCATCTTTATAGAGATGATGTGTGCTTTCTTCTTCCCTCTTTCACTCCAGTCTCCTGTTCCTCCCACCAGCCCAACTTCCGATGACTCAGCCTAACATACCTTAATTAGCATTTTATTGGTCTGAGAACTCCCCCCCCCCCATTTCCTAATAAATTAATGGTAATTGCTTCTTCACTTTATGGCTTTTCAGCTTACGGAAGTTTTTTTTTTATATAAGAATTCTCGACTTAACCTGAAGGCAAACCATCCGAATTTCTTTGTATCCGTGCATTTTCAAAAGATGAAATCGAAATGGGGATTTGGGTGGCCCGAACCCAAGCAAGACAGTTTATGTTTACACTAATGCCCTTGGGAAAGGCATGAATCCAGAACCTCCTGGCAATGGGTAGAATTGCGCAGGGTGAAGTGAAACGTGTGAAACTACTTCGAGTGATTGTCGCCTCCACGTCTATTTCACATATCGCAAACGAGCTGTGTAAATAATGAGATAAGTGGTGCTTAAGCAGAGACAGCTGAAGCCATAGACAGCACGAGGACACTACTTGGAGAAAAAAATATGGATCAACGTAAAGGACAACAAATAAGACACACTTAGTTCCGACGAATAGCCGAGATGAAAGCGAGGCTTTCCACTGATGATGGTGGTCTCTTTTTATTCGAAAGTCAAAACTGGGTTGAGCCTCCTCGAACGCTTTCCGAACGAGTCCAAAAGCGTACCCGGAAGAGATACTCGGTGCCGATGCAAAAGAAGCCAATGGCCTCCGGAGTTCACAGAAGGCAACATGAACGTGTGACCCTGATTGCTAGTCAGCGACGATGGGGCAGTGAACCGCGACAGGCTATAACATGTGTCCGGTCGCAGATGAGCCAGTTTGTAACTAATTATCTAGTGAATTTCCTGTGCGTTATGTTTGTAGGTTGTCGCGTTCGAGTGGAATCTAAATTACCTTGGCACTGTACGTTTACGTGTGTTGTGATCTGCTAGTCACAGCCAATCGTTGCGTGGTTGGCGCTGTGCCGTCCAGGTGTTTCTTTTGAAGCCCCTCATTTAGCAGCAATAAAATCGGCTCAGCGCACGCAGCTTGTAACTGGTCGTAAACGATTCGTAAAATAGTTGCTAATTGCGACAGATGCTCTTGTATGCCGAAGCCTTGTAGTAGCATGCTTTCGCGGCTGCACTCTCGCAAGATATAATTTGTGTGAACGAGTTCTAGTGTTCTCATTGGTGTCTCTTTTGTTTAGACACGCATCGTTAGCATGAAACTAGCTGCAACGTTTTTATTTATTCATAGAATTGAGACGGTGGTTGTAAGACTATGGAAGAAGGATATATTTCTTGGCATACATCATTCGCAAGGAGGTGCGGGGTAGCCGAGTAGTTGATGACGGTATGGATAATGGACTCGGCGAGACAAGTTCAAACCCCGGCTGAGATAGTTTGAGTTCACTTCGCGTGAATGCCTTTCGAGAAAGGCATGAATCCATCTCTGCCCCTGGCTATGGGTAGGATAGCGCATAATGAAGTGAGAAACTCCACCTCGGGTGCTTGTCGCCAATAATTCGCACGAATGCCTTACGAGAAAGGCATGAATCAATTTCTGCCCCAGGCTATGGGTAGAATAGCGCATAATGAAGTGAGAGACTCCACTTCGGGTGCTTGTCACCAAAAAGTTTATCTCATAAATTGCAAACGGAATGAGTATGTAGTGATGTGATATGTGAAGCCCAAACGCGGACAACTGAAGCTGTAGGGAGCGCAAGAACATTACTTAATTAAAAAGGCACCCCGACGTGGAGTAAAGGTTAGCGAGCTAGTCTCAGAGTCGAGTACCATCACAGTGAATTGGATTCTCACAGAGTGCCACACACTTGTAATCTTGTGTCAAACTAAACCAAGCCTAGTAAAATGCCAGACTAAGCCAAGTTAAGTAAATGTCTGTATTTGCTTACCTACACATAGAACAGTTGTTGATAAGCTAGTCTCACACTACATGATTACTACTGTAGTGAGTTCAATCTTCATAGGGTGACACGAACTAGAGATCTCGTACCAAGCTAAACTAAACTCACCGAATGACTATATTTGTCACATCACCGTGGAGAAATATTTAGCAAGCCAATCTAACAGACGATTACTACTGTGGTGAGTCCGATTCTAACTAGGTATCCAGATGCTCTTATATACCAATAGTTGCACGTTAGTAGCTGTATTCTTCTATTGTCTCTAACTGGCAAACATTAACTCGAGTGAATGAACTAGTCTCACAGACAATCACTGCAGTAGTGAATTCAAGTACCACTGGGTACTTCACACGTGTGACCTTGTGCCAGACTTATTTGAGCTTATCAAAAACTTTGTGTTTCGGAAAAAATACGTAAAAATTTTAGAAAAGCACTAAGATTTTAAACTGAGATTATAACTGTAATAACTGCAAATACGCTGAAACTTTTCCATAAATTTTTAGTTCTTACGCTTCGGTTGTGTGACCACACGAACTATTTGAAAAAGCTTGGTTCTTACTGGGAAGGAACCAGAGACAGTTACTGAACAGGCACCAATCCTGCGCTAACTGGTTCGACTTACGTTCATCACATCCAATCACCACATGGAAAAATCAAACAGCACATTCTCTTACTGTTTGCAATGTTGGGTCAACGGGCAGAAGAATTGCCCTCTGTCAACTGTGTATCAACGAGCAGGAAGAAAGAACTTCTTGAATTTCGATCTCAAACTAAGCTTTTCCAAATCGTCCGTGTGGTCAAGCAAAAGAAGCGTACTAACTGAAATTTTACGGAAACTTTCTAGCGCATCTGTAGTTTCTGCACTTGAAATTTCAATTCAAAATCTCAATGTAAGAGGAGATTTTTCATTGCTGGTGTTTCTCTGAACACCCAGTATCAATAGAACCCCACATTTACATATCATTTGTATAGTTTAGTACGACACAAGTCTGAATGGAAGGAAATGAAGGTACAGACGTAGAGGCGCAGTAATATGAAGTTAGCTAAACATGGCTTATATTGACGCAAGGCTGGAAAGTGATTCGGTTGAAACAATGAAGTAGCGTCAAAAACAAGAATGAGTCCGAACAAATCCTGGAATGATAAAAACTCTTTTCAAAATTACAGAAAGTATCTTGAACAGTAGGAAATGATTTCAATAATCCGAACATCTTTTGGAATAATAAAATTCTTCTCAAAATTACAGAAGATATCTTAAACAGTAAGAAATGATATCAATAATCCTAACATCTCTTGGAATAATAAGATTCTTCTCAAAATTACAGAAAGTATTTTAAACAGTAAGAAATGATATCTATAATCTGAACATCTCTTGAAATACTTTTTTTTTTAAAGAAAAAAACTCTTCTCAAAATTACAGGATGTGTCTTGATGTTCTAAGTTTTATTAGTTCAATCGAATTAATTCTTTGTGATGCTGATATTGTTGCCCCAATGTTTCGGCTGACTCACTCTACAGACTTCTCCAGATGTGTATATTTTCATGCTATCTTCATAGTGAAACAGGAAAAGGAAAGCAAAATATTTTTAAAGACGTTTGTTGAAAACAGTACGTAAAGTTCCCGGATGTGATTTGAATAAAAAGAACAGAAATGTGCATGTGTAAATGAAGAAGGCAGATGTTCTAAACAATTGGAAGATTAAACGAACACATCAATGTTCCTGAAACAGGTAATGAAAAAAAAGTGAAGTTGATTTATCACGTTCAGATTTAATAGAACGAAGTATTTAATCATCTAACTTGTTCGCCACCAAGTAATTTTTTTCTAGTATCTCTAGCATCCCACTGACTGACATACCGAACCTTGCCCTGTGTTTATACGTTTCATTTAAAATTAGATGTCAGAAATTGCTATTTAGATGATCTTTAATAAAAGAACTAAAATTTTCATATAATTGATTGTTATAAAATTGGCGATATTTCTGATAAATCAATCAATATTTCAATAAATTATATATATATATATATATATATATATATATATATATATATATATATATATATATATACATATAAGTTTATATATATATATATATATATATATATATATATATATATATATATATATATATATATATTATTATTATTATGTAATATTTTTCCTGGAATTCAGGTATTTATCTGGATAATCTAATGTTTCTATGTGTTTTAGGATGTTTTGACTTAATTTCTAGTGTAAAAATTGACAATACAGTTGACAATATTTCCCTTAATAGATCTTCACTCAAAAAAAGAACTAGCTCATCTATGGTCTGCTCTTCAGGTTGTTCATTTAACGTTGTAACTCCTTCGTTTTTCACTTGGAAAAAATTGATAAAAATAGAAAATATTCATTGCATGTTTAAAACGGTTTTTATTCTCATACAAATCAACCAGTACGGGCAACAGAATATCAAACAAATAGTATGTACACACGAATGTATGTAAAGAGAGAAAAAACAAACAGAATAATATACTTTTGTAAGACGAGTTATTTCATCCGCGACACTGAACAGACTACTAAGTTTAGTTATCTCGTTAATGGTTCTGACTGACAGCTTGCTAAGATAAGTTATTTCGTCCGTGACACTGAGCTGGCGACTCACTAAGACGAATGATCTCGTCCATGGCAGCTGACAGATTGAGCACGCATTCAGTGACTTAGTACTATCTGTGGGTCTGCTCGATGGCTGAGATAGTTACGCGTGTCCTTACAGAACTTGTAATCATCTTTCGAGATTAATTTTCATTTTGTTTATAAAATGATCAACCCAACTGTATAATCAGGTCCTTTATTTGCAGGCGACAGCACACTTAATGGTCTTACTTCTGAAACACGAGCCAACCAGATCTAGCATCAGATCTTTCTTGTGAACTCTCAGAGATCGTTAAATGACGCGTTTAATCCAATCCTTCCAAAACCAATCTCGTATCTTTACACCATCACAGTGCAAAACCAGACTTTCCACCTATTTCGATGGGTGGCGCTATTTTGGAGGTGGCACCCCTTTTCTGGGTCTCAAATTCACACCTAATTTGAAACAAGACTTTTTCATTACTTCTCTCGCTAAGGACATGGCTAAAATGGTAGGATCTTTTTACTGATCGAGAAGTTTTCTAAAATCCAAAGCATTATTATACCTCTTCAAGAGTCAAAAATGGAGCATTGCACGCATATCATGGAAGGGTTCTCTCTCTCATCAGACACACTGGTTAGAATACAGGGGCAAATGTATGGACTAATGAGTGATGAGCTTTTTCATATATTCCGACCACTCTCTCGTCGTCGTTTGGTACTTTTCTACCATTACTTCCTTGGAAAGTGTTCGAACTACATTCTCCAGTCTCTCCAGTCCGGGAATTTTCGGTTAAAACTCGGTCTGCAATCAAGGCACATTAATACTTCTTAGACATATCAAGGACTCGCTGCACGTTCCATGCAAATTGCTTCTTCTCAAGAACATCTGCTATGTGGAATAAATTTCCTTATGAATGTTTTCTCAACGAGTACAATCTCGACATTTTTAGATCCAGAGTGAATAAGGTCCTTGTGCAATATTAGTCATTTTTTAAATTCCTTTATTTGTCATCATTTTTAGCGTTTTTGACTCATTTCAACTCTCTTATTGCTTTTTTAATCGTTTTTAATCATTCAGTTTTGGTCTTGCTTAGGGTGACCAAAAGTTAAAGGTTTAAAGAAAAAAAGGCCAAGATTCCGAATATTGGTTTTCAAGGCAAGTTATTTCTGAAATAGATGATTGACAGCAAACAATATTCCTCACCGCTGAACAGTAACTTGTGCACTAGTAAAATCTATACATAAAATTTCCTTCTTTCTTCCTTTTTCTTTCTTTTTTTCTTTCTATCTATCTATCTTCCTATCTATCTCATTTTGTCCCATATCTATCCATCTTAGATATCTATCGATCTCATTTTGTTCCATATCTATCTATCTATCTATCTGATTCTGTTCCATATTTATTCATACATCTCTTTATCTATCAATCTATATCATTTTTGTTCCATATCTATCTATCTATCTATCTATCTATCTATCTATCTATCTATCTATCTCGTTCTGTCCCATATCTATCCATCTATCTATTTATCTATCTGTATCATTTTGTTCCATATCTATCTATCTATCTATCTATCTCATTCTGTCTTATATCAATTCATACATCTATTTATCTATCTATCTATATCATTTTGTTCCATATCTATCTATCTATCTATCTATCTATCTATCTATCTATCTATCTATCTATCGTCGTTTTTAGAGAATTCGATGCAAAATCGGGAAGAACCAAAGACGTTTTTTTCTTCCCAAGTCAAATCAAATCAATTTCCTAACAACCACACTTTTCTAATTTAATGAATAAAACCGGAGAAAGAAAAATGGCATTAAAATAGATACGCATTAAAAATTATTCCAAAATTGTAATTATAAAATCAAAGAAAAAAACTCCCTCAAATTTCACCTCGACAATTTATTTTCATTGCTGTTATTTTTAAAGAACCTGAAGGAAAATCTCACAATTGCTAATTGGTTGCTTCCTCATAATTGGAATCCTCGGGAAACAAACTTTTTTTTTCGTAATTAATGCGTATGATTAAAATTCTTCCTTTTTAACTATGTAATGCCTTTATACACCGATCGCAGTGGCTCAGCAGTAGAGTGTTCGCCTCCAGTTTGGTAGGGCGCGGTTCAATTCACTGCCGGGACATATCAAGACTTTAAAAAAATGGCAATCAATACCCCTGCATTCAGCACGAGGACTAGGAGGCCCAATCACTTTGGATACACCGGTTCTCATAAGATCTCCGTAGTCAACCAATTTTCAAGCCTGGTCAGGTGCCTAGATGAGTGACTATTAGAGAATACCAGGAACCGTAAGCAGAACGAAGCTTCAACAGGACTGGCAAGCCGGAAGTGGTTCTTGGACATTGGGTGAAACCCTCGTTACAATTATAAGCGGAGGACGGTGATTTATGTACACAATACCTTTATAATTTTTAGCTCTCCCTCTCTTTTCTTTATACAGAAGAATTGATTATATCAGTGAGCGGTACAACGAATTTTGAGCACCTACCTCCTGTGTCCTCGCCGTAATTTTCATCCAGTTTTAAATGAAAATGGTGTTGGTATTGGCGAGCACTCTCTGAGCGCTTTCTTGTCAATGGATGTGGATTCTTCAGTCTTGAGTAGGTGTTTATTATATACAAAACCTTTTTACCCAGAACAAAAGCTTCCTGCATTATACGAAATTAGAACCTTCCTGTGAAGCCTTTTGTAAACCGAAATGGCGTAAACAGAAAAAGCAATTGAATTACTGTATTAGAGAAAAACCTTGCACCCGTCGCTAAATGAGTTGAAATCTCACAAAATCTATTGATTAAACTAATAGATTAGTAACTCTATGGCGGAAGCGGGATAGACATAATACCCGTTCAAGGCTCGAAATACATGTTTGCGTATTTGGAAAAAAATTGCACAGTATACTTTTGTGCCACGACACACTGCAGTTAGAGAAACAATGACATAGTGAAAGAGTTCTCAACCCGGGTTCTCCATGCCCCTTGGGGTATAGAGAACAAATTTTGGTGATATGGGATGCGATGGGAGAAAATGGAAAAACTATGAGCATGATGAAATATGCGTACATACCGTTAATATTGAATCTAAGTATTTCTTCGTAGAGTTAGAAATAAGTCTGTTTTGTTTATTTTGTATTTTATTCATTTGTATTGTTTTATTTTTGTAAAGAACGGTGACGATGATGACGATTATTATTATTATTATTATTATTATTATGATGATGATGATGATGATGATGATGATGATGATGATGATGATTTCGATGGTTTGGTGAAGAGGGTATAGGGACATAATGGGAGTTGCACTGGGGGCCTGGAACCGTAAAAAGGTTGAGAACCCCCTGAGTAAGAGCTAGGTGTCGAACGTGGTTCAAATTGGCTTACCTCATTTGCTGGTCCATTTGGGCCTTCTCGATTCGCTTGTCTTTGGCTCTTCGGTTTTGAAACCAGATTTTTATTTGCGTTTCTGTCAGATTCAACATCTCGGCAAGTTCGAACCTTCTCGGTCGCGTGATGTACTCGGTTCGATTGTACTCCAACTCCAGTTTGAGGGTCTGTTCACTGGTGAATGTAGTTCGTTGGCGACGTGGCCGGTTCTCTTTCCGCTTTCGTCTTTGGACTGGAAATAAAAATTTTAAAAGAATAAATCAAAATAAATGAATGAATTTATATAATACTAAAAGTCCGATTCTGGTCTTCTGTTTGCGACCTTTAACTAGCCGAAACGGTGCATTGTAATCAGATTAGTTGAATTAAGGTTCCTCTAAAATGCGATAACTTGATGAATGCATAGAAATACCGATCGATTTGTAAGATGATAATAATAATAATAATAATGATAATAATAATAATAATAATAATAATAATAATAATAATAAGTAGCAACGATGATACACTGGGAACTAAGCAAACAAATGGGATTCAACCATGAAGAAAAGTGGTATCAGCAGAAGCCAGAGGTCGTTTTGGAGAATGACAACCACAAACTACTCTGGGACTTTGACATCCAAACTGACCACCTCATCCAGGCAAGAAGACCGGACTTAGTAATAGTAGACAAAAAAAGGAAGGCCTGCCAAATAGTAGACGTTGCTGTGCCTGCAGACCATCGAGTAAAAAAGAAGGAGGGTGAAAAAAGGGAAAAATACCAGGACCTAGCAAGGGAGTTAAGGAAGATGTGGAACATGAAAACCAGGGTAGTACTGGTCATAGTGGGCGCACTAGGAACTGTCCCCAAAACGCTGAGGGAGAGACTGGAGGAGATCGGGATTAGGGGAAGGATAGAGACCGTACAGACTACAGCACTACTGGGAACTGCACGGATACTGAGGAAGGTACTAGAGATATAAGTACTGCAACGAATCGTAGCTCTGTCATGATATGCGAAAGAGAGAGGAGACGTTAGCTGAAGACCTGAGGAGACTTATTGTCACTCAGCCTTCAGCGATAACCACTGGGCAACCGGTGTGAAACTGTAAATTGTCCATGTAATGACAGGAGATCATTTCAAATGATAGTTTCAATGTAATACAATGCAATTGATAATCATTCTGTCGGATCATAAATCCATTTCCTAATACGTAAAAGTCGCATTGAAAAAAAAGAATAGAGAAGATAAAGACTGTGAATAAGTGAAAATGAAAATTTGGAGTTGAAACTGTTATTTTGGGCTGTTTAGCTTAATGATAAGAGCAACGCCGCATTGAAGCGGCTGCCCTATCGGTCGCTGGTTCGATTCCTGCAGCAGTCTCATATGTATATATATACGTATAATGCATGCATGACAATATGGGACTAAATTACAAAAATCACACACACACACAGACACACATATATATAGAGAGAGAAAGAGAGAGAGAGTGAGAGAGAAAGATTCCGCGTACAGTCGTTTCCTCACACCATTCTTTACCATAAGCTCTGAAGACGTCCAAAGTTCAGGCGAATTATTGGCTACCAATAACAGATTTGAGATGTACTAATCATAATCAACCTCCAGTTTTTTTCCCCCAAATTGTTAACTTTCTTCACATGATCTTGTCGGATGTATACATACATATATAAGCAGATAATAGAGCACATATAGACGTGAATGGGCATAATAGGAATTTTGAGTTTTAACAGTTATTTGGGCTTTTGCAGTACGAGCGGCTGTTTAGCTTAATGATGAGAGCGACACTACGATGAAGTTGCTATCCTGTCGGTCGCTGCAGCTGCCCAATTTTCTTTAATTGTTTATTTATTTACGCTGTCTTCGCCAAATGGTACATTCCCTTGTAATAACGGGTGATCATTTCAAATAAAAGTTTTTATATAACATAATAATCATTCTGTTGGATCATGTGTATCCATTTATTAGTAACATATATATATATATATATGTGTGTGTGTGTGTGTGTGTGTGTGTGGAAGCCATTTTAATGTAGCGTTGCTCTTAACATTGAGCTAAACAGCCGCTGATAATGCAAAGGCCAAAAAAACTCATCTCATTTAATCTCTTTCCGTTTCTTTCAACGCGGACAATTATGTTATTAAGAAATGGATGTATGATCCGACACTATGATTATAAAATACGAGATATCATATAGAAACTTTTATTCGAAATAATATCCTGCCATTACCCAGTTATTCAAATTCTTCATTGGAAGCTAACGTTTCGTCCGAAATTTGGACTTGTTCAGAGAAATTCCGGTCGAAACGTTAGCTTCCAATGGTGAGAGAAAATGATTTCAAGTTTCCAAATTTCGGGCGAAAGGTAACTACCAATGAAGAATTTTAGATGCACAAATCATAATCATCCTAAAGTCTTTTCTTTTCCAAATTGTCAACTTTATCCACATCACATATATATATATATATATATAATATCAGCTTGGGTCATTGCAGCTTTTTATATATCGGCAATCATCGGATTGCGTGATAGAGACCGGTTATAAGCAGGTGGAGTGCCAAGGGCCAACGAAAGAGGCAAACCAGTGCAGCTATATCAGGCATATCACAACTCACCGGGCCAGCGTTATAACTTCCGTTTGAACTTCCGGCTACACTGTCACACAGAAAAGATGCCCGTCCATTTTTTTAGAAACCGTTCGCCCTCCTGGCTACGAATCATGATTTACTGGTTTATCTCAGGGGACTTTATTGGTGTATCGAAAGGAACCTAATTAAATCCCTGTTATACGTTGCATATGTGATAAATGTGTGGCAATGGCCAAGCAACTGAAATACAAATGCACCCGCGCACACACAAGGGTGTTTATGCGTGTGTGCGTATTTAGGCAATAGTTTACCTCACCAAAAAGAGATGAGTCGTACGTGTAAAACAATGCCGTACATAATACCTGATGACGAGTCAAACAACAGCGAAAACGGCAGTAGCAGATTTCTTTGATACGATGAAAAGAATAGAATAGAATAGAACTCTGAAACACCCAAACAATCACACCAAGAAACGAACTCACGTACATAAAGAAATGATAGAACCCTTCGTCATTTTTGTGGCTACGGTTATTCAATCGAATATATTTTATTTCGCCGAACAAATAATAGCAAATTGATTTTTGCATGTCTATTCCCCGATAAGAAAGCTAATAGATTCAAGAAAAAGATGGTTATCTTTAAAACTGTGTTCCTTGTAGTATTTTGTTTGTTTCCAAGATAAAAGTTGTTTTATTCCGTTTTTTGTAAACATTGAATTTCCAACTACAAAAGGAGTTAAAACGGAAAACTTAGTTTTGGAATGATATTGTATGGAGAAATGATTTCTGTTTTGTTTATCTTTTAGATTTTAATGAAGTAAAGGAGTTTGACCCTAACGCAATCAAGCTGGTTTATTAAGTTTTCGTCTTTATGCACAAGCGGGTGTATGCCCTAATTTAATGAATGTAAATATTGCCTAACTGTTGGTGTATTATAAATTTGAAGACAGCAAACAAACAAGACCGGCAGTTTTTCCTTGGTCTTGATAAAGCCAGTAGTATGATCGGTAGTGCTGGAGCACAAAGGTTCGGCTAATTTACATTCGTTGGACCCAGAGATGTATTTTTTTGTAAATAAAGAAGAAAACTTTGATTGAAAAAATCCTTGTCTGTCGTCTTTACCCAGACTTGTATTACTATATGAGTATTTGGACGGCAATTCTACATTTATACATATCTGATAAAATTCGACGATTTTTTTTAAATTAAATTTCTATTCCGCACAAAGAGACCGTATGCTTGGATTTATAGAGTGTAATAGTTGTCCAAAAGTGTTATCATACTTAGCGTTTTCAGCTAAACAACAAGCAATTTTCAAGGTCTTTGACGATTCCATGATCATTTTAACCTCAGCGTATTTGACTTGGTCATTAAAGTGTTGATATGACGTGGTGAGTGATAGGGAACATAAATTCTTAGTTGGGAGAGATTTCAATTGCAAAATGCGGTCAAACCTTCCTTGCATTGGCCGAAGAAGATTTTACCGAGTGTTGGATTCCTCTTTTTAATTACATAGGCTTCCAAAATCATGAGTCTTTTTTACAGTTCATCTTGTTTGATGTACCGATGTTATCTACAAGTATATTCATGGTAAGGGTTTCCAAAGGCATATATGTATCTATATGTTGTCTAATGGCACTTTGGTCAGATAGGTAACAAGTTAAGCGTCAATTTAAGGAGGTAGCTGTGTGCTCGACGTAGGCATTTATGGGTTGTCTTTAATGGGGGCTCATCCCTCTAAGGATCGAAAAAAACTCATAAATGACGTTGGTCAGACTACAAGAAGATTTTTTGCCCAGATTGATTGTTACTAATAACAAGATTAGCAGTATTACATTTTTTTATACTAGATTATCAATGCTAAGCTTTTTATCAGGTTCAACGATGGAGATTAATTGTCATTTTACCTGCCTGATAGCAGATTCATCGTATTTGTAATGTTGGTGTATTTGGTTACAGTAGGAGAGGTTTATATTTTTTGCTTTTGTTGTCTGTAATGTTGTCATAGAGATTCCTTAGGAACTGTTGAATCTAGTCAACAATATGGTTAAAAAAATGTTATTTATTAGCGTTTGTTTAATGTTTGAAAGTTCTTTGTAGAACAACGTGCTGGAAGAAGAGATTAAATTTTCTCTCTTCACAAAACTCTTGATAACAACTATTTGGTAATTGAGTGGAGATTTGCTGTTAGAATTAAGATGACAAGCATACAGACTTGTTGGTTTCTTATATACAGAGGAGGTGAATGTAACGTTATTGAGGTCAACTAAAAGATAGGGTTTTGTTGTTGGTAATTAATTCAGAGCTGAAATTAAGCACATCATTTTTTGGAAGGAAGATTTAAGGTTTTCTATCGCTTTTATGTTACTATCTAGAAAGAAAATGTCAACGACACATCGGACATATATTTCTTTTTTAGGTAAATGTGCGAAAACAATGTTTCCGACATGGGATACTAATAATTCGCAAATGCGTGCTAAATTCCAAGATCCAATGTTTGCGTTCGTTTTCGATTGAAAAGGCAATTAAGGAAGCCAAAGTAGTTATTACAAATTACGCAAATTACGCCTTTGAATTAGACCTAAAGGTTTACAAGTATCTCCAGCACACTTGGGTCGGGATTCTTTTGATCCTAGCTGAGTCCTAAGTGAATTTGTGTGGAAGGGAGTATTTGTGAAGGGATGGGTTGCTGTTGGAGAGATTTCATCTGATTCGGTATCAAGTTTCATCCTTGTATAAGGGTCGTTTATATTGTGCAGGTGAGATGGTACATGGTTAACTGGGGTTTAATGTATGCATTAGATTGAAGAAATAATTTGGAAAGCCCAAGTTGATATGCGTGTAGAGTTTTTATCGGTTGTAAGGTCAAGATACATTGTGTGGTTTATTATCTCTGGTCGGAGAGATTTCATCTGATTCGGTGTCAAGTTCCATGTGTGTATATGGGTTATGTTTGATGACTTCTGTGTATGTGCATTGTCTAATGGAACTTGATGTATGTGTTAGATTAAAGAAATCATTTGGGAAGTCAAAGTTAATACGTATGAAGAAGCCGTGTCGGTTGTGTGCGTGTGGGGGATATCTGATTCGGTATATAACTTGGTTAATAGGGGTTTAATTGTACTAGTGGATGGGAGGTCGGTAAGGTATCTGATTGGAGCTACTTTTCCAACATTTCAAATTGCCTCTCCAATCTATTTAAGCACTTATGTAGCCCACCATTTTGAACAATGAACAATTCAGCTGAAACTAGTTTTTTTGAAATAATATAACAGATATTATATACAGGTAGCCCTTGCTCTCCAGAGGTTCGCTTCACGCCATTCTTTCGTCTCTCTGAAAAGTGCAGAAATCGGAAATCAAGTTTAGCGTTGGTCGTGCAGCAAGTCATTATAGGGGCCGCCCGCACTATCTATCTTTCGCTTCTACACACAATTTTCTGTACCTCTAATCACCATAACCCCAACCCCAACGGCTCAGCCGAACGTACCATTTTAACTATTTTCAGGGTCTGGGAACGCTAAAAAAACATAAATTAATGGTAATTGCCTATTCGCTTTGCACCATTTCGGTTGACGAAAACCTTTTATAGAAATGCTCTACTTTCGGATAGTATACCCATGATTTTTTTTCACGGGATTAACTAGTACTTATACATAAATGTATGTGTATATATATATATATATATATATATATATATATATATATATATATATATATGTGTGTGTGTGTGTGTGTGTGTGTGTGATAATGATATTCCCTTTATCTCTATAAATGAGACGCTTAGTAATCAGACGTTTTATTTTCTGGTGACCCATTCTTTATTATGATTTGTCACAAATCGTTACAAATGCTGACTGACATCGTTAACGATGTTCAGCCGGCCATTACGTGTCGACTAGAGCCAGTTCTCTATTCATATATTGATTTGCACAACACTTTTTTTTTTTTTTTACTGACATTACGTTTGCTGTTCTTGTTGTAAACGGCCATAAAATTTGCACTGGATCTTTCTTGCTTTTTGTTTTTTCTTCTCTTCTATTTCCACATGTTTTTCTTCAAATATTTCCAGGCGTATTGAGACGTAAATACACTTTCGAGATATGATTTGTATGCACCATTTTTGCTACTCGCACAAACGCTTAATTAAGCGGACGCACGACTTATTTGAATAGAAATCGTTTGTAATCATTCCTTTGTATTTTATTTATTCAATAAAAATTAGCATATCATGTTCGTACTTCGTGGGAGAAGATGACCATAGCTTTAGTTCTGAGTAGTGCATTTGCACTTGTATTCAAGTGGGGGAGAATTGTGCACGTCGTTAGCTTCACTCTTTTGACCCTGCTTACCTGGTGTTCAAAAGGCAAGGCAGCTGTAGATAAGCTGATATACAGTGGATGACCAGGCCGCTCAGCGAGTCACTTCGTGCTTTTCGCGCCCCAAGACGCGTCAATGATCGTCAGCCTCTGGCCTGTTTAACGAACTGAGGGTTCCCTTTGAGCAATCTACCAAATCCAGTACGAAATTGGACTTTCCGATTTAAATACGTAGTTGTCCATCTTCTAGACTGGTTGCCAACTAAGACTGAAAATCCCACTCTGCTCCGTTACTTACACATAGCCGAGGGGAAAATAGACAGATTCATGCCTTTCCTAAGAGCATTATGCGAGGTGAATACAACTCTCGCGTCCAGAGTTTGAACTAAATGTTAGGCCACCTGCATCTTTATATCAACAGAGTAATAACAATAGACAGTCCCGGGCGGGTTGATTTCTGCTCCGGAAACTTTTCTCATCAAACAGAAGCTGTTGTTGAGGGGTTTCCGGTGTACTGTCTGATAACACTCGTTCAGCCGCTTCATCTGACCGTTTAACGTGATGCAAGACAATGTATTCATGATACACACAAAATTTTACCAACGATCGTCTTAGAACAGAAATTTTAAAAATCCTAACAATCAATCTTCCTTTGAATTCTTTGTAAGTTAGTCGGCACAAAAATCCTATGTTGTACAATCTTTCTGTGTCTTACTTATGTGTGCACTTTTGAATTAGAAATTGGGAGGTAATATTCTTTTATTGAAACTCAATAAGCGATCTATAGAATTCGAAATCTCTTTTGTACACGTTAATTTCCTTAGTGCGCTGGTTGCAAACTGAGTGTGTGCACACACAACTTAGAGGGATCTATGCTTAAAACTACCTGAAAAAAAATAAGACAAGAAATTAAGCATTAAAAGTGTGCATATATCTACATAGCACATCAATGTAGTCCTATTTATCCTGATCACTACTTTACTTGTTATTTGGGTCTTTGTCGTACCGGCGGCTGTTTAGCTTAATGATGAGAGCAACGCGACGCTGTAGCGACTACCCTATCGGTCGCAGGTTCGATTCCTGCAACAGCCCCATTTTCTTAAATCTTTTTTTTTTCTGTTTACGTTGTCCTGGCCAAATTTACCCAGGTAATGCGATGTTTTGCTGAAAACCCCTACACAAGACTGTATACATAATGAGCAGGCTCGGTCATTGTGAATGCGATGGTCACACGACCCATTCGATGACGCCTCACTGTCAAATGGGCAACCCCCATAGGAAAGTGTGTGCATACGCATACACAGTATGGTCCTCTCTGGTCGTTTGCCACGTTACAAGGAGCTCCCCCCATCTTACTTGTCAGTAAAATAAAATTGTGTAGAGAATGGAAGGGAAGTAGAGGGAGGCAGAATGACTGCATATTTGTATTTCGCTTAATCATCGAGACTTTGGATGCTGAAATAGTCGAACAGACGTCTATGAAAGACAGGATTCCGAGATAAGGGATGTTAGTTCAAATCTCGTTGGAGGCTACTTCATTATTTCCGATTTCGTACCAGAGCAAAGAAAGCGTTGAGATAAAAAGCAACAGCAATAAGATAGTGAAATGAGTAATAAGATATACATGATAATGAAGAGTATGCCGACCGAGAGTGCTGTGATCAAAAGGAACAATAATAAGATGGATAAAACTAGCAATAAAATATTGTTATAATGAAGAGCGCATTGACATGGAGTATTGTGATCAAAATCAACAATAATAAGATGATGAATAAAAAATCATTTGTTATTCCTCATCTTATGATTGTTGATTTTGAGCTCAATACTCCGAGTCAGAACGAGTCAATGATAAGTGCATTGGTCAAAATCAACGAAAGATAAAGTCAAGTAACGTGGTAATAAATTGAAATAATCCAAATAATGGAGAAAATATCGATCAAGGATGATGTGATCAAAGGTACAAAAATATGGAGTACAACTAATGGAAACGCTTCTTCAAATATTTTCAATGAATCATTCTGATCGTTATTTCACCCTGGACAACAGTGGGTAGGCATGCTAGTACGGGTCTATAGATAGAAGGACACTGATTCAAGGTGTAGCGATGATGGCGACGATTGCTTCGGTGCCAGCGAGAGAATTAGGCATGCCAAATCTTGTCTAAAAACAGAACGAAGCATTCATTCATGTCTTGTTTATGTTTGATCAAAGGTGAGGATTGAAGAAACTGGAGAAAGGAATGAAAGGAACTAATTCTGCCAAATATATAAATACAATAATGCATGACTGGAAAATGAAGAAAATATGTACGTATTTATGTGTGAGTGGGGGGTGGAAAGGAATAAGAGAGGGTCTGAAAGAAAGAGAAAGAGAGAAACAGGGAATGACAGAGAGTGAGAAAGAGAGAGAGAGAGAGAAAGAAAGAGAGAAAGAGGAAACGAGAGAGACATCATAACGAAAAATAAACAAATGACCAATTTTTACTAAATATATAAATACAATAACGCTTCACTCGAAAATGAAAACAAAATGAGTGTGTGTATATGAGAGAGACAGAGAGAGAGGGGGGAAGAGAGAATGAACGAGAGAAGGAAGGAAAGGGGGAGAGAGAATGAGCGAGGGACGAGAACAGAGGACGAGAGAGAGAACGAAGAAGTGAGATAAGAGAACGAGAGAGAGAGGGGTGAGAGGGAATAGACGGGAGAAAGGGAGAGAGAAAAAGAGAAGGAGGGGGAGAGAATGAGAGTGAAACAATGAAAGGGTACGACAGAGAGAGAGAGAGAGAGAGAGAGAGAGATCATAGTGAAGAACAAAGGCATAAAAGAAAAAGTGACAAGGGAGGACTTTTTCGTTTCTTTCTCACGAATCAACACCTTTCTACGCTTCGTTTTGAAGAAAAGTGGTAGAAATGAAAATTGTGTGGTTAAAAGTTGCTGCGTTTACTGTGAAATCCTGCAGGCAGCAACGATATTTACATACACGTATTCATAGACACACACACACACACACAAACACATATATATATTGTATGCAAAAATGCACATATATTCGCACATACTATATGTATGCATGTGTGTGTGCATGTGTTGGAGTGCCTTTGTGTGCAGTATACATTGTGTGAATGTATAAATACATTATAAACATAAATATATATCCGAGTGTATGTATATGCACAAACACACACACATACAAACACATACTCACACACAAATACACACACACATACACACACACACACACATATATATATAGATGTGTGTGTGTGTGTGTGTATAAATCGAATTCTAGCGTTTCATTTCTTTTGATTCACCACAATCTCTCTCTTTCTCTCCCTCAGACTTTTTTCACACTAGATAAGCATATTTTTATCTACTTCGATGTCGCTTCCGGTAAGAAAACAGCTTGATATACATCGAACTGCCAGTTTTCTTTGATTTATTTTTTTTCTTCTTCATATAAACATGCACACACACACACACACACACACACACACACACACACACATATATATATATATGCAAAATGTATCTTTATATAAGTGTACGTTTATAAAAATTCAAATCACATATCAATGAATATGTAAGTTCAAAACATGCATACACACATATTTGTGCATTTAACACGTAGCTATACATGTATGTATTAAAAAACATATAGTTTGAATAATTATAGAAATATAAGCTTTGCTTATATATATATATATATATATATATATATATATATATATATATATATATATATATAATTGGACTAATACAAATTGAAAAAATAATGCTTTGAACATGCTTGTATATATATATATATATATATATATATATATATTCAAAGCGTATCTTTATAAAAGCATACATGTTTATAAATATTCAAATCATATATCTTAGAATATATATATATGTTCAAAACAAGCACACACACGTACATATGCTTTTTACATACACCCCTCCATATACATATCAAGAAACATACGCTTCGAATACTTATAGAAATATAAGCTTGTGTGCATAGATAATGATCATACATATACAAATTGGTAGAATAATGCTTGGAATATCCTTGTACATATAGATAGACATATGTATATACATGTGCATGCACATATATATTTATTGAATTACATGATTCAAATATTCTTTGTGATGTATGATTTATATATATATATATATATATATATATATATATATATATATATATATATATATATATATATATATATATATATATAAATACACACAGTATATGTGGTACAGATCAGGCTGAAGAGGCCCAGCGAGGGCCGAAACATGAGCTAGTATGAGTAGCGAATCCACAACCTACTATTTATATATATAAATATATATATGTTAAGGAACATATGCTTTGAATATATATATATATATATATATATATATATATATATATATATATATATATATATATATATATATATATTCAGAGAAGCATATGCTTCGAATATTTCTATGTCCCTGCCATTTGTTGACAATCATTTGTTTTTTCATTCGGCCCAGTTATAGGTCTCAATCCCATCGCAAAATGGGAGAGAAATCTCAGAAGTGTCTTCGAAGTATACTCAGAACTTTATTGTTTTTGTGTGCATAGTCTCAAGGATTATTGGCAGAGAAATGAAAATCTCGCTTCATTTTTGCGTTTATCATGGCTGAATATAAAAAGATGAACATTTGACATTGTCTACTCTTCATTTTTGATATTGGAAAAGGTGAGGCGAAAACTAAAAGATTGATCACCGAAGTTGATAACCGTTACTCTACTTTGCACCCCCAATTCATATGGTCAATTAGTACAAATCAGTTTTGAAGTCTGTTGTTGGACACGGGCCTTCCCTAAGTTCAGCCAGTTTTTTTTTCACCCATGAATGTCACAGTGCCAGAAGATTCCAAACTAACACAGATCATAAAATTATCTTATTTTCTGCCCACCGCAATTTCGTTTATGATCTCCTGTGATCCACGCCGTGAGTTGCAATGTCCAGTAGTTGTCAAATTTTCTCGCAGCCTGACTTGTCCATTGCCTTTTAAAGTTTTTTAATGGCTTCTAGGATATCCCTTGCTGTCTGATATATATTACTGTTTTGCGATATTTCCAGGTGATGTTTAACATAACCATCACCTGTGCAGGTTGCTTGATTAACTTTCGTATTTTAGTTCTGGGGATGGTCATCTGATGCATTGGTTGTTGACTCTTCTTTGTGGAGCCAATGGGGTCCTCTTGTTCTCGAAGAACAACTAAGAAAAGCGACCTTGAGAGAGAGGTCCCTTATTTTCAAAGTAAAAAAACAATATAAACTAAAAACGACTTTGTAGGACAGGAAAGTTTTTCAACCTATCCATATATACGCTTTGTGGTCTCATTTTAGATGTATGGATTTCAAGGCTAGCTTCTAGTGTACTTCAGTTCCCGTCCTAGTGTACCCTGTCACTCTTTGGACTGGCTTGCCCTAATAAATTCTTTCAACTCTCTTTTCTCTCAGTGCTAATTTAAATGAATACCACACTGGCCACGACGAGAAGACAATCTCAAGTATCATCTCTACATGTTCCAACCAACACTTCGTTGTTTTCTATAACTTTAAGAAGGGTTATTAACATACCAACTTTTGCTCGGACAATCTAATTAATCTCTTCTTCCCATCGTTTTGACGTAAAAACAATCATTGAATGTCGCTATTCTGCGAGATGATGTAGCATATTCGGAAAACGAAACGAATTCCGGCTAGAACTGAGTCCGAATTCCGGTGAGAAAAAAATTTACTAGGTTATTACGTATAAAATGTCATTATTTGAATAATTGAATCAAATATTACCCTATTGGAGATTACCCTTTTCTCATCATCCACTATAAATGATATGCTATCTTCATAAAATCATTTAGGTTTCGTAGTCACTGATTCAGTAAAAGCACGAATAAAGGCCCCGGAGATGAAGTTCAAAAATGCATGGAAACGTGATAATCTGTTGAAGAAATGTCAAGTGAATATGGTGGATGCTGCAAGACTTCATATTGCAATTCTCTAAACTGGGGCACAGTCAACTGAGAGGTGTAAGTTCTTGTAATGTCATGGAGCATTCCATACAGATCATGCAGTATTAACTTTTAACCTTTCCTATCGCCTTCCTATAATATGATTTGGTCGCTGTTGATTTCCCAAACACTTGTTTCAAGAAAGTTGTTTTGAGTCGTTGGATACTGTTGTCGATGATTCTTGGAGGTTGGAGCTTTTTTTTTCATCACGGCCTACCGATTTTTCGACAACTCCGTCACACCAGTTTAGTCATTTTCAGAATTAACGAACTATATACTTCTTGTGGTAGGTTAGAAAAATGACGATTAAAACGCAAAATTTATCGTCGGTGGTCAGGAATTCACTGAGGAAAGGTAAAAACCTCCAGTGGTATCATCCATGATATATATATATATATATATATATATATATATATATATATATATATATATATATATATATATATATATATATATATATATATATATATATATATATATATATATATATATATATATATATATATATATATATCTATCTATCTATCTATCAATCATAAAGAAATAGGTATATAATCCGACAGAAATAATTATTAAGGCATTATATTACTTTAAAATGATCCTCCGTTACTATACAATATATATGAATGTATCACTTGGCCTTGAATAAATAATTAAAGAAAATAGGATTGCTCCAGGTATCGAACCTGTGACCGATAAGGTAGCTGCGTCAATGTATCGTTACTCTTACCATTGCACTAAACAGCCGCCGATAACGCAAACGTCCAAATAACTGCTTTGACTCTAAATTCTTCAATCATAATTGTCAGCATCGAGAAACAAACTGAACATATATAGACAATAAATGAACAAAAATAAGAATTCGAAAAATGACGATGAGGCTAAAAAGCATTGAAATATCGAAGAAATCCCTGAAATTTCATTTCCCAATTTAATATTGATTGTTTGATGTACTAAGCATAAGTTCACCATCGAATTTCTGGCACCCTTGTTTCCAGAGCCGTGCTCGATTGGCTTTTTACCGAAGCAACGGAGTTCGCGTAATAATAATTCAATAATACACCTCTAACCAACTAATTATGCACATCCCATGTCTTCAAAGCATTAAGACTCTTAGAAAACTTGAATTAAACAAATATCAAATATCAATTAAATGGATAAATGCTACGTATTAATGTAAATGATACAGTTTATCAATATTAATCACACAGATGTAGATGAATCAATTAACCAAACACAAATATCTCAAGACTGGCTGCTTCAGAGTCAAGCTGACTTAGTCCACTCTGACTGAGGCTCAAGTATGAATATGAGGTCAGGTAAAAAAAATGACTTGTTAAAAAAGTGTTACTAGAACAAAAAATTCCACAAGAACATGTGATCATAAACAACTAATCATCTGAAGATGTCATGGAAATTCCTATTTCCTTTTCTTTCTTTTTATCCCTTTTCATGAGTTAACACCACATGACATCATGATATTACTCTTTTTCTTTTCCCTTTCGATATATACCGTCTGACTAATAGCGGTAATAAAGTCAACTCTCTTGGAGTTTGACAATATACAATAGATGAGCCAATACTATAAATCTCTTAAAGCTTCTGCGTCGAAATAGTGCAGCCGAGTTTTCTTGATACTTTTATCTCGGCTCGTATCGCTATGGGTGGATGTTTGTGCTTCACACACATGCGCTTTGTTTGGGGACAGTAAATAAGGGTAATTGTGAGCAAATTGGGCTTTTACAAAATCGACAGAGCCGTAATAACCACTGCTGCTTATACAATTGAGAGATGTGACCACACACAAGGCCAACTCTTGCCACTCAGTGAACTAGTATGAGAGCTGCAAGAAATTCAAATTTCCGCTTGCAATATTGTCTGTATTTGAAGAGATACGAGCTATCAGTTGCCAGAATGTCGGGGTTGTACCTGTGTTCATTTTATTCAATTTCTGTTGCTTTTTATGGCAACTCTCAGCGTTAAGCAGCGTGGATTAGATATTTTAAGATAAGGGATTTGAACTCTCATTCCTCATTCTTATTACTCTGTCTTACTGGGATAGGACCTTACCGATTAAGCCTCAAAGACAATTAGATTTTGTCAAAGGGTGGGCAATAGCTGTGATTATCTATTTTTTGTTATTATTTACTTCCATCTTGATTGATGTTGCTTATAACCGCAACTAAACTCATAGTAACATCGATTAAGAAGAAGGTTAATTGTAGCAAAATATCAATATTAATTATTTACAATACTTAATATAATAGAATAAATGGAAATCGTATATAGATTTTCTTTACGAAAGCAGTGAGCAAATGTTGAAGTGTTTCCATGCTCAATTATCTCCCTTAGTACTTG
>OY735231.1:30454799-30502299 GCA_963457665.1 Thysanoteuthis rhombus | reverse complement strand
AACATTTTTGGATACATTAGATCTTGTTGGTCAGAAATGTAAGGCCATCCTTTGTTTGACAAGCCCAAATTCGGTTGGCTATAAAATGGCTAATTCCAGTTAATTTCGGCTAAACGCGATTAAGATGATATAAATGTAGTTAGAGACCATCTATATTTCAAAAGTGAAACATTCACTGCAGATACCCACCGTAAACAAGAGTAATTTTAAAAATATTTCAAGTTTTTTTTCCCAATAAATCTAGTCAATCATTTATCAAATCAACTAACTTTCTTCGAATCGGTTCTCGGAGGCCTACCTCATTTTTAGGAGACATCTAAATAATCATTTCCAATTGAATTTTTCTCTTCGAATTAATTTGTTATTATTGTCAATGACAAAAATGTAAGATTTGAAACATCTGAAAACCTGTTTTACTTATAAGTTTTATTTATTCAGGCTTATATAACATATAGGAATGATAAAAAAATGATTCTGTAGAAAATTCACATCTGATAAAAATAATCTGTTTATAAAAGTTTGAAATAACTGTGAATCATCAACTCTGCCGTATTGATGTTTTTTGTCGGTAAAAGTCAATAAAATATCTTGACTTTCTATTTGATTCTACTTTATAATTGATAAAAAATTGTTTTTGTTTCTTCAGACAGAAATATGGGTTTTTTTTTCTTCCTAGCAAAGCCAAGGAAAAACTTTGGGGCGGAAATTTTCAAATTTTAAATCTGTTTTTAAAATAAGACGTGTGTCGATGTCTACTGGAATCTTTCAAATCATTCGCAAAAATCAATTTTATTATATTTGTTTTTTCTTTCTGTTCTTCCAATGTTTTCCAAGTCGTAAAATAAAATCATTTTCGAGAAATTTCGTTGTTTTGAGTTTTTTTTTTGTTTTTTTTTGCTTCCGTTTCACTTTTGAATCGATGGATAAAAAACAACGACCAAGTCGGCGAAAGAAAACTATGTAAAGATTTTAAAATATCATGGAATTTATTTAAAATCAATTCAAGTTATTTACTTAATTTTTGCAAGATGAAGTATTCACATTTGAGAAAATAAACAGATTCATAAGTAAAAGAGAAACAAAATAAAAATTTCGACAAAACGCCAGTTGGCGAAAAGCTGAGTCGGCGAAACATCATTTCGGCAAAAAAGGTTTCGACGAAGCGTCCACATGACGAAACAGCAGTCGGCTGACAGTGTATCGGCGAAACGGTATTCTACGAAATGTCCGAGAGCCTGCACCTCCTATTTTGACTTCAGCATAGAAAGAGTTCTACACGCATACATGCAAACACGTTTATTATGATTACAGAAATGGATGAAGTGTTTATCATAAAAGTTAGGAATATGCTTGCAATGTTGTCAATGGGAGTGTTTAGAGAATTGGAATTAGATTAAATATAAACTCGTGATCACTGTCCATAACTGGACAATCGTTTGAAATCATGTAAAAAATTCCATTGTAGAACAAATATAGTCAGAATAGATTCTATTTATGACATCACTGGCGTTTTCCTCCGAAAAGCACCTAAAAAAAAACATCTAGTTTCCGGAGAAGCACATCAACACAGGCATAAATTTGTACAAATGTCTTAATTTGAAAGAAACAAAGAACTCTTCACCATCTTTGATGGCTACGATTGTTCAACTTAAATCATGAATACCACATCGTATGTATGGACCCATTTAGAGCAATCTATGAGTCAATATACAAAGTTGCAAAGATCACCCGTCATCACATGGTTAATATATCACTTGGCCTTGACAACGAAAATAGAATAAACAATCAAAGAAAATGAGGTTGCAGCAGGAATTGAACCTGCAATCGATAGGTTAGCCAATTCAACTAAACGTTACTCTTACCATTGGGCTAAACCACAGCCGGTAAGGGAAAGGTACAAATAACTACCTGAACCACAAATTGCCATTTTTGGTTATTCACGGCCCAAACCTGCTCTATTCGTTTCTTTCAAGGCGACTGTTAGGTAATAAGAATGATATCTGATCCGACCCAATGATTAATGAGAAAACATAAATACTAAAATGTATAAATGTACACACATGTGTATATGTTTGAAGGTGCATGTATGTGTACACACAAAGCATCTACAAATTTCTTGGATGAAATTTTCTGTAACTTCTATTCATCTTTTTATCAATTTCTATCTCTCTTTATATCTCTCTTTCTCTCAATATATATCTATATCAATCTATCTATCTATCTCTCTATGTATGTGAGGCCTGGAGATGCCTATATATGTATATATAACATGGAATGGAGCACTCTGAATATATATATATATATATATATATATATATATATATATATATATATATATATATATATATATATATATATATATATATATATATATATAGTTGTAGAGTTGTAATACAACGAAACAGCTGTCCGTGGATGACATCATCATCATCATCATAATAATAATAATAATAATAATAATAATGATAATAATAATAGTAATGATTATATATATATATATATATATATATATATATATATATATATATATATATATATATATATATATATATATATATATATATATGTATATATATATATATATATATATATCATCAGTGATTAAATGTTCTTACAGGGTTATAGAACCATTTAGCTTGACTTAATTTCAATCTTCGATTTTTAACTTATTTTTTCATTCATCTTTATATTTATCTATTCATTTTATGATTTTATTATGTTTATAATTTTCCAACCCTGGGTGGGGGTTTCTTTGGGGTCGTTTTGAGGAAATAATTTAGGTGTTTATCGTAGTCTTGTGATAATTATCGAGGATTTTGGGGGCCATGAAAAAATTCTGGAAACATGTGGACCTTACTTAGACAAAAATTTTTCCGCAAAAGGACGAAATATTAAATCGAACAACCTAATTGATACTAAACTCCATTCCATAAGATTATCACCATCTCCACAAAATATTCAAACTGCTTACAACGATTAACTAACAAACAGTCATGAGTCAAAAGACTACGATAAATACCAAAAATATTTCCTCATAAACAACCCCACGCAGGGATGGAAAATTATAAACATATTAAAAACAATAGATAAATAGATGAATATAAAGATGAAAAACATGGCGGATTAAAACTAAGTCAAGCTGACTGCTTCATAACTATGTTAGAAACTTCAAGTCACTGGTTCATTTGTGAATAATTGAACTATTTCCGATACTATTTCACATGGTCCTTTAATACATCAAGATTTCTATTCATCAATCTTTTCTAGTTTTAATCCCCTTATCTTTTAACATTTCCCCTCCCACTCAGAATGTTCCCGTAGCAATTTGCCTCTTGAAGACCTGACCCTTGGATGACCCCCATTCACATTGGATAGTAAGCGATTCTCAAGACAGCCATTACAATCACCAATCCAGCTTGCTGACCCACAGTAGCAGGGTGAACTTGAAATGAAATGTCCCATCTTACTGATGTTACATAACCATTTACTGCTCTACTGACGTTGAAAGCGTTGGACCTTTCCGCTTGAGATGAATATTTTTTTGCTTCGAAATATGTTCCGGATAACTCCGGAACAAAAGTCAATAACTCCATGCATACAGCAGACTCCAGACCTGCCTCAACTTTTACAGTACCCCCCCTCTCTCTCTCTGTTTCTGTTTCTGTCTCTCTCTGTCTCTCTCTCTCTCTATATATATATATATTAGGTTGTTACACATGGAATGTCTTTTTTACATAATACAAAATAATGCTAGAATTGAAAAATCTAGTAATATATTTGCATTTTTTTTGTAGATCCAATGTAAATAGTGATATAATTCGTTATGATTAAAAGTTGTCCTAATTTTCAAGTAGCATTCCATTTAAGGATATAATGCTGCTCAAGCTGCTGATAGCGTCAACAACGCATTTGAAGTGAACACTACTAAAGTTTGAACTGTTCAGCGTTGGTTCAATAGGTTTCGGTCTGGTAATATAGATACAAATGATTAACCTCTAAGCAGACCCAAACCTGTTCTAAACGATTAAGATTTGTCGATAGCAGTGGCTAACAACTGATAAGCAATGGTTCGAAAATATTTTTCAGGCTTTAGGACTTCATCAGCGACTCTATCACGTGATCGCACGACAACAAGATAGTCAAAAGAGTTAAAAAAAATGAGTCTCACACGAGTTCTTTTATCATCTCCCATATTTGCCCGACATTTCTTTTACATATTATTCTTATTTCAAGCGTTTTAAACTTCATATCTATAGTAAAAGTTTCAATAATGATTTGACTCTTTCCAGAATTTATGATCACTAAACTTGAAATTTAAATAAATACTCAACAATCAAAATCGAAAATGCAGAACTAGAGAAAGTAGACCACTAGAACTACCAAAGACGAATCTGAATGAAACCCTCTAAAGAAGAAGAAATCAAGCGGAGAATCACTCTACGATATCAAGCTTTCGGCAGAGCAAGCTCAACCTTCAAAAATAAAAAGTCCTATTAATTCTAAAAAAAAGTATACAACCAATGCACTATCCCGATAGTCACCTATGGAGCTGAAACATGGGGCCTAACTAAGAGACAGACCCTTAAACTGAGAACCATGCAACGTGCACACGAAAGAATCATGCTCAACCTCACATGGACAGATTACAAGACAGCATAGTATATCAGGGAAAAACAGGAGTCATTATAGAATCCATCTGAAAATTCAAATGGCAATAGTTGGTCATATTACAAGAATGGCAGACAATCAATGGACATCACGACTCACGAGATGGATCCCCATAGATCACATGCGAAACCGAGGCCGACAGAATAAAAGATGGAAAGACGAACTGAACAAGTTCAGAAAGTATTGACTCTACGACGCCCATGATAGAGTGGTCTGGCGAATCCTAATGAATGTCTATATCCAACGACGGGCGATAAAAGACTGGTGATGATGAAAATAGTGATAACATATTATCCATTGAAGATCGTTGGAAAACAGATAATTGCTTCAAATGGGTCATATTTTGTTTAACTAGCGATTTCTAATGTTTCTATCACCCCTTATTTCACTATCAAAACATTACTTTTCTTTGCAACAACCAAATATCTTTTTTCTATCCACATGGTTTCCTCAAACAATTTTGCATATTCAAACGCCAATCATAAAAATGAAGATTTGTATTTCTTTGTTCTCATATTGGAAATAACGCTTTTAAAAATGAATTTCTCTAAATACAACCCATCCTTTTTTCATATTCAATATTTTTAGATGCGTGGCCATCTCTAATAGAAATTACAGTTACTGACTGACTAACAGGCTGACATACCGAAAGACTCCTATCACGTCTCGTTTTCCTCTCACGCCTATATCTGACTGACAGTGCCATGGAGAGAACTCACACATCCATGGTCTGACTTTTGGCTTGTTTCAATTCTAAAAGGCTTATCTTCGACCCTACAAGGAGATTAGCATTTATTTACATTCTTCTCCAATGAATAAATTTTAAATTCTCCCACTCCAATATATATACGCCGTTAATATTCAAACTCTTTTTCCAACTCACAATGGATCAATTAATGCAACGGTTTTCCTTGAAAATACATGAACCCATCTGCCTATCATTTATTTTCTATTCGTACCAATCAATCGTTCCTGCGTCTGTGCGACTC
Organism: Thysanoteuthis rhombus; assembly: GCA_963457665.1. NCBI lineage: Eukaryota > Metazoa > Mollusca > Cephalopoda > Oegopsida > Thysanoteuthidae > Thysanoteuthis > Thysanoteuthis major. Next base: position 30,496,642 of record OY735231.1, on the reverse strand, counting down.
CTTCCCGTCCCATGATCCCTCACTCCTTCCTGTCTAATTGTTTGCAAGCCAACAAAGATAGTGGCTGCTCTTTTTAAGCATTCTATTTCGAAAGTTCGCATAACATTTGATGCAATTTTCTGAACACTGCCGGTCCCACCGCTTACGGCTAATTCTGAAGCTATCGACAAACATTCTTTTCGTTCATCTTTTATTAATGACGGCCAACACAAACGCATTACAATGGCCGCCCCGATAATAATTTAGACGTGATTTTGTTCTTACAAAAGCGGAAAGTTAGCCTCCGCTATTGTCCATTGTTCAATTTTGTTTTCGTTGTTGTTCTCACCTTTCTTCGTTTTTTATTTTCTCCATCCTATCAGCTGGTTGGAAACGATAATAGTTTTGTTTGTCACATATTTCCCAATGACATTTGCTGGTCTTGCTGGAGAAAGACAAAAACAGAATAAAAATAAACCTTCTTCTTATTTTCTTCCCACCTTTCTCTCTCTCTCTAAGTTCTGTCGTCAATATCCTTTCGCGATCTCATGTTGGCAAAACGGAAATGTAATGCCGACGGACCGACGGTAGCCAGGAAAAACCTCTTAAGGCCATTTTCTTCCTTGCTTTCTTTCTTCGCCTTCATCATTTACCCCAGCGTGCTCCGTTTATTTTCCGTTCTCATTATTTCCTCCTTCCTCTCCTACTTTCCTTTTTTAAGAACCATCAACTAAAAAACTGTCAATATTGGTTTCTTCGATTTTAAGTGATTCTGGATGGCTGACCATATATGGATGTTATTCTATGCGTTCAAGCTCCACCAATGGAGTGACAGGGTTAAAAATTTAAACTATTACTCTTTATCATGTCTTGAAAATATCTCAGCAGGATAAACTTTTGTAGGGTTTATTTACAATGTGAATTTATGCTAGATTGGTCCTCTAGTTTGCGTCTGGTAACATGTTTGCTTGTGTGTTTGGTTTTCGAAGATTCTTACATTTTTAGCGATCACCGCCCAACAAAAGGAGAGAGAGAAGTAATTTAATTAATTGATCACCTTCTCATCCATTTTTTAATTGATCATCCCCAACACGACATGTTGCCAAAAGACGTTGTTCACGTGACAGTTTCTATTGAGTGACCAACCGGACGTTTTTTTTTTCCTCTCGTTATTCCTCTTCGAAGTTACCCCTTCAATTGTTATTTAACTATTCTCTCTTTTCTCTCCCCCATTCAATGACCCCCCTCTCTCTCTCTCTCTTTCTCTCTCTCTCTCTCTCTCTCTCTCTCTCTCTCTGTTTCTATCTTTCTCTTTCCTTTCTTTCTTTCGCAGTCCCGCTCTCTATTTTCGTCACTTGGTGATATGTTTCCCTCCTCGTCCTTCCCCAGTAAGTCAATTTTTAGATGATGCCCGCCAACTCAACACAATAAAGCTTTCAGTTAAGGTCAGGACTAAGGTGCTGGACCAGTGAGTACCAAAACAAAGCATTGTTTCTTTCCTTTCCTTTTTTTTTTCTCCGTTTAGATGATGAGTTCGTTTCCTATTTGCAAAACCAGATGTTTTTTTCCAGCACCATCGACGCCTCTGCCACCACCAAGTAAGGTGAGCCAAGCGACCATGATATGAATTTTATAGTGGTTACATATATGACAAATTTGTCGGCCCTAAGGTTGTAGACGTATAAGTCATAAGCTGGCTTTCTGCAGAGCACCTGGTCACCATAGTCACTTTTGAGAAGGACCAGAATATAGCAAATACATATTTGTAGTGTCGTCCAGGTATATAAAGGAATCAGGTATAACAGAAGAGCGAGAGTACTCTCAATAGATCACTGGTAGCCTTACCTGAAGTTGCCCGGGTTATTATTAGATTGTTACGCATGAAATGTCGATTTTTTACATCATGGAGAATGATTCACTGGTGTAATTGCATTTTTGCTGATTCAGTTCAAAAATCGTTTATTAATGGAGGTTTTGAGACCTCAACAGCAACTCAGGAAGATGAAGTAATTTCAAGTACGATTTCAAAATAGGTCATAATGCCGCTCTGGCAGCTGATAACGTCAACAAAGCATTTGGAGAAAATTCTATTACAGTGTGGACTGTTCAGCGTTGGTTCCATGGACTTATGTTTGGAAATGGGGATATCAGTGATAAACCCAAACCTGTTCTTAATGATGAAGAATTATCGATAGCAACAGTCAACGACCATAAACAATGGTTTGAGAACTTCCTGGAGACCTTATGACTTCAACACCGACCACATGAAATCGTCTTTAGGCTATTGGGATGGTTAAACAATTGGAAAAAACGGTTGTCACGTGAACTAAATGAAATGCTTCATGACATTGCCTGGCGCCATAACTCTCACCTGACTGTTTAAGCTTATTCATTATTATTAGAATTAGGATTGGATGATCAGCAGAATCCTTCATGCTCACTTGATATTTCTTCTGCAGATTTTTCAAGCATTTTGAACTTTATATGCGCAATGAAAGGTTCGATAATAATGCTTTTACTTAATATCTGGCCACTAAACAAAAAGAATTTCATGCATATGGTATATTATCATTTGAGGATCGTCCAAGGAAGGTTATTGTTTCAAACGGGTCATATTTTGATTAAATATCTACCATTTTCTGTTGTTTATTTTATCTTTCATCTTACTATTCGATAATAGACTTTTCATTCATAAAAATCTAATATTTTGCTGTAAAAGCTGCTTATTTTAATAACACTGAATGCTAGTCGGTAAATGCACTCAAATGTTTTCCTTAATGAACCTGCGACTGATAAGGTAGCCACTTCAACGGAACATCGCTCTTATCCATCGAGCAAAACAGCCCAGCGGAAAGGCGAATTCTTCGCAGGTTCGATTCCTGCTGCAACCCTATTCCTCTTTAATTGTTTATTCTATTTACGCTGTCTAGGCAGAAAGACACTTTCTCCGAGTAACAACGTGTGGTCATTTCAAATGTAGTTTCAAATAATTCAACTGTCGCAAGAGACAGGGAAGCGAATGTGTTGCCGAAATCTATGGTTGACAAAAGTGGATTACAATAAATCAATTAAGTGGTACCCTTACGCTGGTTATGGCTACATCCATCCCTGTTTAGGCTACACGAATCACATTAATACTAACTCGGTTCATTTGCAATGTGTGGATGAGACTTTAGAGTCGACAGGTAACCGTAACGGTGTCACTCGCGTCATCATCATCATCATCATCATCATCATCATCATCATCATCATCATCATCATCATCATCATCATCATCCTTTTTACGTCCGTCGTTGAACATAGACCTTCCCCAGGATTCGCTACACTTCTCGATCATGGGCACCTTGGAGCCAGTACTTTCTGAATTTGTCAAGCTCGTCTCTCCATCTAATATTCTACTGACCTCAGGGGATCCATGTCGTGAGTCGCTATGTCCACCGGTTGTCCACCATTCTTGCAAAATGGCCAGCCCACTGCCATTTGAGATTTTTAATTGAATCTATGATGTCCCTGATTTTTGTCTTTTCCCAGGTGTACTGTGCTGTCTTGTGGTCTCTCCATGTGATGCCCAGCATAATTCTCTCATGTGCACGTTGCATGGTTCTCAATTTGCGGATCTGTCTCTTGGTTAGGTTCCATGTTTCGTCTCCATAAGTGACTATTGGGAGGATGCATTGGTTATACACCCTTCTTTTTGGGATTAATGGAATCTACTTATTTTTGGAGATTGAACTTTCTCTGCCAAAGGCTTACCATCCGAGTGTGATTCTTCGCTTGATTCCTTCTTCTTTATATTACAATAAATTGCTCAAGTAAAATGAAGGAAAATATAAAGGGACGGACGCCTCCTCACGCCTCCACTTCCTCACGACACTCAATGTACAAGTGGAATATTTAAAAAAAAAAACATTCCCGTTCATTCACGCCTTTTAATCCACGTATCGACTAACTTCTTGTGTGAAGAGTGCTTCATTGTAAAAAAGAAGAAAAAATGTCTGATTGCGCATTGAAAAGTAGTTCGTGAGTAATTGATTGCGATATTTGTCTTTGCTTGACCCCTGACCCACTGATAACGTCGTTGAAATGAATAGCTCATTAAGTGACTAATTCAGCCAATGTTTTTCATTAATTAGTCATTAATATTCTAATCTCAGTGTCAGGAACGAGCTCTTATTACGAAGAGAGGAACAGAACAAAAATATCAAGACGGCGACGGCGAGTAAGATACAATCAAGGGAGATAAATCTGTGAAAATAACCTGTTTTGTTTTCTTATTCAAATAATAAAAAGAAACTTCATAGCGTTTTCTGGGGCTACTGTGATAATTATTTACGGAAGTAAATATAACAAAGGTTATAGTTGACGCTGCTGCTTCTATAACAACGCTACTATTAATACATAACAGCAACTGGTGAGAATACGCAAATGCATGAAATACCAGAGGAACCAGATATTCATGGAAGGATGCTAGTGTCCGTGAGGATACTGAGGAAGGTGCTGGAGATTCGAAGAGATTTGTTATCACTCAATATCTAGCAATAATCATCCTCGCAGAAAAACGTATAAATTAATCTAGTGTCGATTTCAACACAGTTTGGATTCCTTTGCTTTACAGGGAAATAATTAGAGAGCATCTCCGCATATTGAAATATGAAATCACCTGTGTCATACGGGTTGCCGAGAATGGTTTGGTCCGATCAATTTGCAATCTGCTTTGTTGCACACGTTACCGTTATGCGATCAGTATCTTGGCCATAATTTCTTTTCTATTCGCTACCATTTTCTAGTTTGCTCAACCAAGAGAAAGCGATCCTCTTTTTGTCCACACGGATTGTTCAACTGAAGAAGTTTGTACAATAGATCTGCAGAAACGTTTTGGTAATAATAAAAGCAACAAAGCAAGAATAAGGTAAATGTTCCAAACGACTGTTGGAATTATCATTTTCGTTCGTTTCCAAGAATACAATTTTCTCTGCGAGAAATATCCTTCTTTATCTGACTTAATTCATTTGACTTTACTGTTCGACTATTTACGTTTTGCCTGTGACAAAAAGTATAATCTTTGTTTTGTTTTTAATTAGATAACAAAGGTAAAGTTTTCCCCGTGCCAAATTAAACATTAGTGAATGGAGAGGGAGATAACTCATGACAGTCAAGTCATCAAGTTTTGGAAAGGTGTAGGTAATTATTAGACTATAGATGTGCAGACACCATGTTGAATATTCCATCAAAAGAGACCAATGCAAAACAGACCGGTTCTAAAATTAGAATTGAACTGTCTAACGCTTCAAGATATCAGTATAACAGGAAAAAGACATTAGTCATAGTTCGATCGAAAGTACTCTTTTTATAAGTAGTGAGCAATATAAATACACCCAAACGATGGATTTGAGAGTTATGCCCGGCAAGTGGTCCTTTAGCCGTTAAACATGGAGGGGTATATAGTGCCAAAAGTTGTTGGAGATTTGGAAGCTATCTCCAAAAGCCTTGCGAAAATGCTGAAGAATCAAGACTATCAGGACATCGGCACTAAACATCTAGAATACTGATGGAGAATTGGTGGGACCGGCTGTCACTTGATCTCCAGTATGAGCAACCAGTTAATGCTGGCGTGAAAACTCAATGTTAGCACATACCTTCCTTTTAGCCATCGAACAGAGGGTGAGAGAGAGAGAGAGAGAGAGAGAGAGAGAGAGAGAGGGGCAGAGACAGAAAGCGAAAGGAGAAAGGAAAGAAGGAAAAAATAGAAAATAAAGGGGATCGAGTTAGAAAAAAAGATAGAAAAGATTGAATGAAGAAAAACAGAAAGGAGGAAAAGGGATGAAATAGAGAGAAAGAGAAGATAGAATAGAAAGCAAACGAAAGTGAAGTGAGTGAATGGCAGAGAGAGGGGTGAAGAAAAGACAAGAAGATAGAGAGATATGGGAAAAGAAACAGGGAAGAGGGAGAGAAGAAAGAAATTGAGGAAGTGAGAGAATGAGGAAGAAAAGGAAGAGAAAGAAAGGAGAGAAAGAGAGAAGGGAGAAAAAAAATGAGGGGAACAAAAAGAAAGAAAGAAAGAAAGAAAGAAAGAAAGAATGAAAGAAAGAAAGAAAGAAAGTAAGAAAGAAAGAAAGAAAAAAGACGAATATGTATCTTGGATCTTGGATCTATTGCCGTCTTTATAATAATGACGTTATTCCCAGCTCCGGCACCTCTCCCCCCTACCTCCCCAGCCCACACGACTTTTCCCATTTCTTGGAAGAAATCACAAGCTCCCCATTGCTCTTGGAGTTGCAGAAGGTGGTAGGTCTGTTGGGGGCCAGATGCATAGGAAGGACAGGGTTTGAGGGGTTGTCGGCGGGGGGTTGAGTCACATCCGGTCAGAAGAGACAACCATCTGCTCCACGTGTCAAACGAAAGGTGCACACAATTCACATTGAAAGAGCAACTTCAAGATACTTGACGTGTCTATAGTGCGTGTGCGTGGAATAATGAGAGTGGCTAAGAAACGATTACGACACACTTGATTATTTCCACGATGTAACTCTCCAAAAGGACTTGCCTGCTAGTACCCTCACGTTGGGAATGACGTCAGTTGATCCTGCTCGGGCTTCCCATATTACGTTTCTCCTGTGTCAGTTTGTGAAATGTGAAATATACTTATAGGTGACCAGCATCCGTATTGGTGTAACTCACTTCACCAGTCTCGCTTACCTTGTTTCTCAAGTGTTCACCCATATAGGTACTGATCAGGTTCGATGTTGCTTAACTTCGTTGATCGCTCAAGAACCAGTTTATCTAAAGTGACTGAAAATGTTTGGAATATTAAAAAAAAAATGCGTTCAGCAATTACCAGCGATTGGACTCGAAATCGTGATCCTGTGAACGGAGTTCGGATTGTGGCTACCGTATCTAGTACAAACATCCCCCTCTTTCCGAAAGTTCGCTATCCTCCACCTTTTTCCACTTTACGAAGAAAAAAAGCGAAAAGCGAAAATGGTGCTCAGCGTTCCTTATTCCTTTCTCTCCTACGACCCAACCTCTTATATCTCCCACTACCACAACCACCAACGACTCAGCCTAATTTACCATCATTGCTATCTTGGAGTCTAAGGACGGTTAAACATTTTTGTCAAATAAGTTGATGATAATTGTTTCTTCGCTTTAAGCCATTTCGGCAGACCAAGGGCTCTTAGAAGGAGGTTCTAATTTCGGATAACGGGATAAGCGTACAAATCGGAGTCTAATGTGCAAAGAGCTGAAGTCATGAATCCGGGCAAGGTGACCTGAATAACTGGAGAAATGGTCAACTAAACGCTGTGATTTCATTTTTTCATTGTCTAACGTTTCTCTTTTGCGATGGTCACGAAGGTTAAGGTATCAACTATGGAGGTAGCCGTTTATTATAATCACGGATGATGTTATCGAACAGTTATTGTTAACAATATCAATCGGGCCCCAAACACTTTGTTTAAAATTAGTTATACATTCAAGAATTTGAAAAAAAAATTGACATGCTTGTTTCTAATGTGAAGTTTATTTATAACTATGTACATTTTACAACAATGAATGGAAATTGTTCCAATTTTATATCCTGTTTGATATTATCAGCTGGTTATTGTTATCTAGAAGACTCTATCCAAAAGTGATCGCTTTCTCTTTATTATAAATGGACTTTCTCTTTATTATAAATGGGATTATAGCTTTTGCCAACAGCCTACCACTAAAAACCTTTCAGAAACCTCTTGCTTTGTATGTGCATGTGTATGTATGTGCGTGTGTGTGTATGTGTGTGTTTGTGCGTGTGCGTGTGTGTGTGTGTGTGTGTGTGTGCTTTCTGCCGCTAGATTCTTTTGAGGCCCTCCGGCGACAGATATGAATACAGATGCTCCAGGAAGTCTCTTACCAGCCTCTGCATATTTGGTGGCGATTGTATGGCGGCCATGAGCGTCCTGATGACACAGGGGACTAGTTGTTCGTTCACATAAAAATGAGTCGTCCCCTTTAGGAACAGCCTTAGGAAACAAGACGGATCAATGAAAAAGGTGATTTAAAAATGGCTCAGCCGCTGGTCAATAGATCGAGGGGTCAATCTGTCGATTCAACTTGGAGAAATGCTCAAAATTCTTTATAAGACTAAAAAACAAAGTTAAAATTACAACAAAACTAAAACTAAAGTTAAATGCATTAAACATCGAAATATTAGAATTGAGCGGAACTGCTTTTAATCTTTTTCTTTTGTTTTGTTTAAAAACCGTATATTTCTATAGCATTTTTATACACTGGTTCATATTTTTGTATTTTCTCTTCCGGGTAATTTTTTCTCTCTGAAAATATTTTTTGCTGTTTAGAATTTCGAAACCTTCCTTCACGTCTTCTAAGGTTCCAGTTATTGCAGGTTGCCATGGGTAAGATTCTTGAATATATATAACATTTGGGGACCAAATTCAAACATGTAAAATTCGTATTAGATAATTTGTCCAATGAGTATTGTTCAAACCAACAAACGTAAATAAGCTATAGTAGACACCAGACTTGAATTATCCTATCAACTAATTTACCTAATTGACCGGCGACTATTTTATCGGCGATGAATTTACCCGCGGCGAATTGTTCTGGCACCGTACGTAGACATTTGTAGAAAAATAAAGAAACTTGCCCATAGCCGTACGTCAGACTGGGCCCATTTATCTTTTTTTCTTTATATACTCTGATTTTTGCTAAGTCTAACACAAGGCCCCTGGGAAGTTTCTTTAGTTATTGAAATATGGTGTTTTTAATGTTCATGACCTGTTGTTTTTTTGTGACGATCTTATTCAATATATGGCATTTGTCCTTGTCTACGACCACATTCCCAAACAAATAAATAAATAAAATCTACTTTGAAATAACCTCCTTTTACGATCAATCAAGTAAAAATTCACTTGAGTACACTCCCAACTAATACATTGGTTCATGGATTCTAAAAAACGACTTAAGAAGAAATTTATTGAATAAATAACAGGCCCCATTTGCTATGATTGCAATATACGAGGATTGATTAATTGAAACAAGCATTAATGATAATTGAAAAATGAACACAAGAAAGAACACTCACTAAAGCTGACATTGTGTTTGAAATTTCCGACAGCTGAAATGAAATACTACTACTATAACTAATACTATTACTGCTGATAATAAAACATTCTTTCATCATGATCACTATTTCATTGACCTCATTACACTTGATTCAGTAGGATACGAGATTGCACGTAGTTATTTTACCATTCACCATGGGGTCGGAATGTGTGTGGGGTCCTCACGCCAACATGTGAGAAAGGACGAAAATTGTCCTTCCGACCCTCCTCTTATAGTACAACGGGAACGTGCTGCCCCGGCAACGTCTTATTTATGCCACACCCCACCCGAAGACAAGACCAAGATAAAATAAATCCTACACTAGCATCCCAGTCCGAGGGGTGGGTATTAGATTCTACGTAAAAGCATTTTTATTGGCGAAAGTATATTCAAGAAGAAGGATGTTGCCAAAATGTGAGAGTTGGAAAATTTTCCCATTATATATATGTAGAATATATGTAGGATTCCCCGCCATCCCCTTGCATGGACGAATTTGACATAAGGTCAGTTTAAATGTGGGGTCCCACAAGCGTATGAGTGTGTGTAGGCAAAAATGGCCGCTGAACTACTCGGCATTTTCGGGGCCTGAATATGAAACTCAACCTTGAGTGTGGCTCTCAAACTAAGGAACATGCAATTCAGGAGAAAATCATACTAAATATCATGTGGAGAGATCACAAAAGAGAACAATATATTAGAATGCAAACAGGTTTTAGAGACAACCTAAAAAAATATTAGATAACTAAAATGGCACATGAATGTCAGATAAGCGCTTGGCATCATAACCCAATATGGATCCTCCGTGATCAAATGCAAATTACCACCGGCCAAAATTAAGACTGTGTGATTATTAAGACAAATTCAAAAGATACTGGCCGGTCTTGGAGACAGTCTTTCAAGGCTGATGATTATGATCATGAACGAATATGTTTGATAAACTTTACCACTCTCCACAACTAATACTACAACTGCCCATCAAGATACGAAATCTTCATAAGTGAAAGATTAAAATTGTATGATTAAAGCTAAAAGTACGTAAGAGAATATTTTCAAATGGAAATAGCACAAACACCGGTCACTGTGGCCTAGAAGTAAAGTGCTCGCCTACGTTTTTACCAAATATTTCTAAAGTGGTACTCAACGCCTCTCCACTAAGCTCTCAGCACAAGGACTAGGATTGGGGAAGCACTCCCTGAGGCTAAGGGGTTACGGCCAATACACGTTGGATACACCGGTTTGCACGTGTCATTTTTATCTTGCCAGTATAAGAGTTTTACTGCATTAGGAATGTCAATAATACAGCAAAATGTTGTTTTTTTAGAAAGAATATCCGTACCTCGCATAAATGAATCACCGTAACCGCGCGTGTACCGGAACTAATGATCAAAAAATTATCTGAATCATCTAAACAAAACATTGATCTTTTATCTAAAAGAAAGAAAAACAGCACAAGATTTGGGCGTTGTGGTCCCTTATTTCTATAGAGACCCCAAAAAGCGCATTTTTTTTTTTAAAAGAAAAAATGTTTTTAGATAGTGCTTACTGGTGTACTTATGCAAACTTTCAAAGTTGTAATCCAAAAAGTGTGACCAGGAGCTCCTGGAAACCCACACGCTAACCCTAACCCTAACCTATGTGCGTAGTGGTTACAGAATCAGACAAAATTACTGCAAGTAATCTGATGGTTCTAGGTTCAATCCCAGTGTGAGACAATAATAATACCACTAATGCTTTGAGGGGAGTGCGGTCAATATACCACCGTCGGTTAAATAAAGGGTTCGGTTCGTTACTTCCCGAAACCTACCAGATGATACCTGATGAAGGCCATAGAGTATAACGGCCGAAACGTTGTATGAAAAACAACTAAGATGAGGATAGTCCGAATAATAAGAGAAGAATCTATTGCCCACTTGGCTGTTTTGCGGGGCTACGATGATCGAAAGTTAAAAATACCTTGTGGTGAAAATATCATTGTTGAAATCTTATCGTCCGACTTTCTTTTAAGCTGACCAAAATTTGATTGAAACAAAAACGTTTCATTCATATTCAGCATTTGTTTGTGTTCCTATGGATTGAAGCTCCAGGTACAAGTCCGATAGTCCGACTTACTTTTGATCTAACCTAAATTTGAAGAAAACTCTTCATTCACATTCAGTATTTGCTTGTTTATACAAATCCATTTTATGTAAGTTCTGTAGTCCGACCATCTTTTGATCCTATCAAAATTTGAACAATACATCTGATCCGCATTTCTATTTCTACCTTTTGTATCAGTCAATCTACAAATAAAATTCCTGAAGTCCGACCATCTTTTAATCCGAGCAAAATCTTACCCAACGTAAGTTTTTTTTAAGGCCTTTATTCCCCTTCATATTGTGTTTCTAAGAAATTTTAATTTATCTATTCTTTAGTCATTTTTAGTCTTCGTTTTAAGTGTGTCATTTTTCCAAATTTTATAATTTCGACATCAACTATTTTAACTCATATTTATTGGTCTTATTCTGTGGCAAAAATGACCCTCTTTTTTTATTAAATCTTTGATGGAGAGCTTGTCCGAAAGGCCTTGCTTAGGGAGACTAAAAGCTAAAAAAGAATAAAAACGATTTATTCACTTTTCCTATTTGTTTGTGTTTCTATCAATCCATGGTACTTGAAATGGAGTTAACTTCACTACCTATCATTTGACTGGCCTAGCAGAACTCCTCGGAAGCTACTATTTTGATTGAACCCTGCTCCTAGGATCATTTTTGATCGATCCAAGATCGTCCTATGATTCGTTCCAAAAAAAAAAAATAGTGTTCATCTGCCTCGATCTTGCTTTGAAGACACAAAAGATCTGCTCTTTCAGCTAGCTGTTTTCCGAGAAACTCTCCTGATAGTCATCAAGTCAAAAGCATCCTTAGTCCAAAATATTCGCTAAGAATTCAAAATACCGAACCATGTGAGGGCCAAACTTCAGTTGCTATCGCATACATGGTGATTCGGCGCTCTTCTTCCTCCAGTTGCTAGACTTCAGCCACCGTTTCTTCATTCGTTGAGGTTGAAAGTCTCTCCTCTTTTGGTCCATACTTGAGGTTTCACCAACTTTCTTTAAAACACTTGATCCACCCAAAACCCGTTCTCCTATGTAGGACAGCATTCCCGTAAACCTGTTGCAAAGTTTCAACGATTTTGGAAAATATCAACTCGACATTTGAGAAAATTTGGTATTAATCCTGACCTGAAAATTGTTTTCTTCCATGGCATAAAAAGTATCTTCTCCTTTTTTTTTTGGATGATTTGTCTGCTGCCATCCAATGATCCTAGAGATATGTTTGAACCCGTTCTATATGATCGTCCACGTTTAAGGTAGAACACAAGTGCAATACTTTTTTTTACTCACCCCCACACCCCCTCACACACACTTATATATATATATATATATATATATATATATATATATATATATATATATATATATATATATATATATATATATAGTCTAAAAAGCTTTACAGCGTTAAACATTAAACATTAAAAAAACTTTTTCAATGGATTTTTTTTGCCTCACTCCAGTCACCCATTTCTCAATATCTATCAATGAATTCATGTAATCTTCAAATGAGTTTTTTGTCTTTGTTTCCCTTATATCATTATAGAGCGTACAAATTGTCTCTAGTTGGGGTCATCATTTGTTTGCCATGCAACAGTTTCGGGGATTTTAAATTATATTAACATGGCACCCCAGCAGCCACCTCCCTTTATTATATAGTTTTCGATATGGTTTGTAATTTTGTATAAGGTTTTATGTGTATTGTATATTGATATTATTTTACACTCCATATGTATTCTTTTAAACAAGGCTTACTTACGTAGGTCGCCATAAAAACGTTTTTAACGATGAGGGATCAGTGAGAATAACAACAGACATGACTCGCTCTTCGTGTGATTTCTATCGATGTTCGCCTTTGTGAATATTAAATCCGTTGTGTTGGTTTTAATTTCAGTCTGCATGCAAACTAACTCATGATATCATCTTTAAGAATGCTAACTACACAGAAAAAACTTCATTGACTCGATTCGCTACCAACTTATTCAACCGGAGAATTTGATGATTATTTTCCGCTAACCTTGATATATATATATATACATATATATATATATATATATATATATAGAGAGAGAGAGAGAGAGAGGGAGAGAAAGAGAGAGAGTGAGTAAAAAAAAAGTATAGCTATCAGTGTTCTGTAGAAGCGCGCACACACACACATACGCATACACACATACACATACGCACACACATATGTGTGTGTGTATGCGTCTGTATCGACTGTTACACTTTTCAATGAACATACACATACTACACTCTGATCTTGAGAGAAATACCGATAGATAATCTATTTTTTGACGAATCTTGCTTGTGAATTCAATAGTTCCTCCACAAAGAGGAAAAACACATTAAATAATATTATAAAGTGTATTCATTCTTTCTCAAGATGATGAAAATTTATACATATATATATATATATATATATATATATATATATATATATATATATATATATATATATATATGAAGAAGCCCTCACAGGGTCGACACATAAACGTACTTGTGTACCAAATCTCTTTTTTTTATTACATTTTAAGCTCTACTCTAACTCAACTTGATGTTTAAAGTTGAATGTATCGAGAACTTTCCGAAATTAACCCATCTCACATTGGATATTGTATTATATCATATCATATTGTATTCCTGATTTGTATTGGATATATATATATATATATATATATATATATATATATATATATATATATATATATATATATATATATATATATATATATGGGGTATCCAAAGCTAATGAACTTTATATATATACATTATATAGGTAGGTGCCCAATGAAGGAAAAATCTTCATCATACAACTAATATCATACAGCATAATATCATTCCTTGTCAATGCATTAAACGCAAGTCTGGTCTATTCACCTAATAGACGAACATTATGCAGTGAAAATTTTATCAAATAAGCAACAGACTTATTGTTTTAACACTAGCGAGCGCTTTTATAACTTTATATTTATAGATACAAATGCATTATATATATATATATATATATATATATATATATATATATATATATATATATATATAATAACACTAGTTTTTTTTATAACTCGTGTTCTTAATGATAATATCATATTATTTTATTATTCACGAGCATGCCGCACCTCCCTTGAAACTTCATCGCATAGACCCAAGGATATTTGACGTATGGGCTTTGCTGAAAGCTGAAGGACTGTCGATTAAGTTGGTAAGTCCGTTGAATCATATGGTGGGAAGGAGATATTTTTTTCAAAATCCTCTGAGTGGAAAAGATCATTGTTATGGACAGAAAAACATACAAGAAAGGTCACTTTGTTCATTATACACATGAATGTTTGTATGCATATATTGTTGTTCGGGACGTAGTGTCACATTTTTAGAGACAGAGTAAAACCCCATTTAAATGTAAGGAAGTTAACTTTGTATATATATATATATATATATATATATATATATATATATATAACGGACAAAATTTATTCAGTTGACTTTTTTAACTAGTTTTTTCTATCCTTTATATATATATATATATATATATATATATATATATATATATATATACGTGTGTGTGTGCGTGCGTCTGTGTTTATCAGACACTATCGGAAAAAGCTTTCCGTTTATATATATATATATATATATATATATATATATATATATATATATATATATATATATATATATATTCATGCACACACATACATATGAATGTATAGTGCATACACATATTTTACGTATTATTTATTTAGCGTTAATCATTCGTAGATTTTATGCCCCGTATACCAGTGAACACATAAATGATAAAATATTTCTCAATCGCTCTGTTCTGGCTCTATTTTCTATGAAACGGACTCAGCGACGTCAAAACCAACTTTGAAAAAGACCAACGATGGTCGAAAGTACTCAAGATGAAGATAATACATCTTGAATTTTGGTACATTGTTACAGTCATTGGAACTGACAATGAAAGACTACACCGGAAAAAACGAAAAACTTACCAGAAAAATGAACTGACAGAAAATGTCTATACTTTCTTATACACACAAACACACACACGCGCACACACACACACACACATACACACACACATGCATATATATATATATATATATATATATATAAATAAATGTATATAAATATATATATATATATATATATATATATATAGCCCCACACATACCATTCGGTTCACTGTAATGAGTACGAGGTATTGTTGTAAAATTCTCGGCACGACCCACTCCCCAGGATTTGATTATCTCAAGAACCTGTTTTGTGGGCTTGATGTAACTTGGCCACCAATTCGAGTGGAGCTTACTGCAAATGTATTAATATCCACTCTCTAGTGGGGTTACTCAGACAGGATCTAGAGTACTTTATAGTACCCCTTGTATTAGTATATATGTATGTGTGAGTGTGTGTGTTTGTACACATGTGTATGCATGTGTGTGCCGATAGATAGATGGATTACATTAGCAGTAATATTCAGGTCGAAAACCATGCCTGGGCAGTCATTATTTTGATGATAATGGTTGACTATGTGAAAAGAAACACAAATTGTTCGTAAAATCAACAATTTATCAACATTTTTCGCTGGTTACAGCGACATCCGAATATGATGAAAATACAAAACGAAATAATTGATTTTGTATTTTTGTCTCATACTGATGAAGCTGTTGATTTTACAAACAGACATTCCACATTGTCAACTATTGATATCATCTTATCGGATATCGTTGTCCAAATACTGGTCAAATCGGTCAGTTTAGTCACTCAATAGAAATTGTTACGTAACCAACGTCTTTTGGTGGCATGCTGGGTTGGGGGTGATCAACTAGAAAAATGGGAAAAGTGATGCTCAATTAATAAGTTGTTTCTATCTTCTCACGCATGATGTTGGGCAGTGATAACTGAAAAGGGTCAGAGGTTTGAAAAAAAAAAGAACAAGCGTAAAAGCTGCTAGATACAAACTAGCGATCGATTTAGCATAAACTTACTTCGTAAATTGTGCACCTCCAGGTTTTGATTATGACAATGGTGTCTGACTTAACTTGACTTGACCGTATACCTCATTTGCATATATGTACATGTACTTTAATTATTTATTGTTTCTTTTACCTAAAATATCATTTGAGGTCGAGGTGACCCAATGCTGCAAGTATTATGATTCGAAAAAAAAAAACATCCACTGACACACCGGTCTTATCAGCCGTACGTTATTTGCCCAGGTCGTGTATATATATATATATATATATATATATATATATATATATATAAACATAACATAAACATGAATACCTTGAGTAGTGCGGTTTTGATTGGTGCTCGTTTTGATGTAGTACTGTATATATACATATCATGTCCGTGCAGATGTTCTATTATCCTAGTAATAACTTTTCATTTTCTCTCTCAGTCCGTGTGTCTCTATGTGTTTGTGTGTATATGCACGCACACACACACACACACGTGTACAATGTTTTTCTTAAGCTTTCAGGAGTGTGGTTGTATTTACATGGTTACTATGATGCTAAAACAGACTGTTATTTTCCGTCTTTCATACGGAGGTATAGCTTTGAGACATTAGGTTACTTCCATTTCAGTTACATCCTTATTTGTTAAAAATGTTTTAGGGTCGAAAAAAAGTGCTAAATCAATTTCATAAAATCGAAATCTCAAACCCAGACTTCTGCTTACAAACATTCTAATATGATAACAGAAAAAAAACCTGCGCTGTCTGCATTAAACAACCGAACGGTGCGTTCGGGTCTGCGCAGGTCTGCCCGGAAGTGTGCTCGAACCCAAGGGTGTGCGAAACCCATGCTAAGATTCGATTGTCAGCTACTACAATCAATACACTCGAAGAATTTAGGGGCTCACGTCACATCACCCATCTGGTTGTGCTGTATAAGAAGACATTTATTAAAGAACATGTTTTTTTCATGCATTGTCAGGGGTTCAATTATTTTCCACGGGCAATGTCGAGATTCTCTTTATATATATATATATATATATATATATATATATATATATATATATATATATATATATATATAAGCAGAAGAAGAAGAAAAACAATTTACTTACATAATGCAGGCAAACTGCCGCCCAGGTTGAGGTTTGGAAATTCTGGATAGAGCGATGGTGCTGAACCGTAGAATCCGACAGGTAGGGCAAGTTCACCCCTGGTCTCGGCAAGCGGCGTTGTTTGCAACGAACTGAAAGCCATTGGTTTACTGGCCGCAGCCATGTCCACTGCAACGGCCGAACTGGCCGCTGTATTCCTATACTGGACACTGGTGAAGGCGGAGAAACGACGGGTAAAGTCCAGGGAAGACGTGACCGGAAGCAGATGAAAGGGGGGTGCCGGCGTGGCACCCGAGTTTAAGTTCGGTGACGATGAAGACGAGGAAAGAGACACAGCTCCAACGGTGGCTACTGCGGCGGCTGTGGCCACCGACCCTGCCGAGGACGGAGACTCAGACGACGTGGACGACGACAGGGGTACCCCTGTACTGCTGACCGCCGTCGGACTGGACAGGCCGGCATGGTGGTGGTGAGGGTGAGGTAGAATAGCTGGAGGAGGTGGTGGCAGAGGAAGAGGTGGACCAGGTTGACCAGAACCTGCTCCAACCGTTACGCCGCCGCCACAGATGGTGCTAGTGTCCACAGTATTGGTACTGTTAGTATTGCTATTACTACTGGCACTACTGTTTGTATTATTATTTGTAGTATTGTTCCCATTACTGGGTGAGGATGAATTATTGCTACCGTTTGACTCCATCGGGTTCGTTTCTCGGGACATGAAGAATGTTAAGCTGATCTAACAATACCTATCTTTTATCTATATGTATGTATATATAAATGTATATGAGAGAATGACAATATAGATTTATATGCATAGATGTATTTTATATATATTTACATATGTTACGTCAAATGAATAAGTTTTTCCTAATGAATCCAGTTATAATTTCCGGTATACAGATGTGTAATTATTATTTATACGGAAGAGCATGTCTACATAAATGTAAATATATCCACTTATATAAAATGTAAGGTGTATCCATATGTTTAAAAAAAAATTGATATGTAACGCCTTTTAATGAACGACTGACACTACACTCTAATCCTAGGCAGAAGTGCCAGGAGCGACACTTTGATCCTAGACAGAGCGCACAGATACTCTAATACTAGGCTGAAATGCCGATCCGTGCGTAAACAAACCCGTCATTTTTACGGGTACTCAGCTAGTATAAATATGAACATAAATATTTATAAGTAAATAGTTATTGAATTTAACTTGGTTCGCCACAAAACCACATTCATAGATCTTTTAGCAAGGATCGAACTCCGATGAATAGATTTATGAGAGACGTGTTCACTAAGCCTAGATCTATGACTAAAAATGATTTATATAGATAGACATTCTATGTATATATAAAATTATCCTTTAGAAGTTCACTCTTATAAGACTGTTATTATTTGATAACAACTGATATGTACATTGTTTAAGAATATGTATGAATATATGCTATTGAAAGTGTATATTTACTCATCTATGTATTATGATATTGTTCTTGAAAATCGGTCACTAAATCAAGCACCAATATTATCTTTTTTTCATTTCTTAGAGGGTAGGTTTGAAAATTAGATTTGATCTTCTGCCAACCCCTGAGTTCTCGTGGCGTAGTCGGTAAGAGCAGCTGGTACGGTTAATCAGGCTTCCCTGAAACAGAAGGGACGTGTCTCCGATCTGCCCTGTTTACTCAGGGCCTTAGATTGACGACCTGGGTTACGTTGCGATAAAAAAATAACTAAAAAATTTAATTAAAAAAAAAAATAGCCAATAATAATAATAATGGTTGACTAAATCAAATTTTCCTATAAGAAGAATCTGAGTATTTTGTTTTATTTTTCTATCATTTGATAATATATCAATTCAAAAAGTAACAATTAACTGTTTGGAGATTTTTTCTGGTATATGGAAATATCTGGCTGATTGAAATCTATCTTCAAGTAGGAGAAAACAGTGTAATTTTGAGAGAAAAATGGACGGGTTGTTTGATTCTGTACTTCGTACCCGCAAAGCAGGGCCGTAACTCTTCTGTTTTTTTAATTCTATGTTTTATTTTATTAAGTCTGAATAACACAGATTTTTTTTCAGGGTGTTTATCACTTGTTTCTTGATTTCTGTTTTTTGTTCTTTTGTTGCTTTGTATACTGTGTACACAGAGGCATTAAACGAAGATCCTTCTGTCTTTTTTCCCCTTTTTCTTCTGTTGTTCGTATTTCGTTTGACGCCGTTCCTCCTTTTTTATTATTTTCATTCCTTGATTTTTTTTTCTCGGTGTTTACTTATTGTTTGGAATTCGTTATAGATTATTTTGTCACACTGAATGGAGAAGGGCGATGGGAAAAAAGCTTTGTGAAAGATCATGAGAATACAGACATTTTTTTTTCCTTGGTTATTTGTTATCTTTTTCTTTCTTCTTTTTTCTTTCTTCTTTTTTCTTTCTTCTTTTTTTTTTTCTTTCCTGCTCTCGCACGCTTTACAAAGCGTCAACCCTGAAGTTACAAATTGAAGAAATCCGGTGGAAACAAATAGCTCTTTCGGCTAACAGACGATTCAACAGTAGGTGATTCCCTGAAAAACGACATAGAAAAAAAACAGAAATATCAAAAAGAAATTTTTAAAAAAAGTAACAATTATGATACAAAACATAAGAGAAAAAAAATCAAAGAATTCTTGCAGGGGATTTTTACTCCTCCAAAAAAGGATCTTTTTCGCCAGACACTGAATAATTATGGCTATTACAGCACACCGTATTTTTGTTTGTTAATCAAAAAAAAAAAAAGAAGTTAAATGCCTCCAACACAAATCAATCTTTGCTCTAGCTGACTGACTAACCCTAACCCCTGATCCTTACCCCCCACCTCGAACCCTAGGTTATCTCGATGAGACAATAACAGGCACGTGGAGGGTTTCAAAACGATTCGAAGAATTAAGAATTCTAGGAAAAATCGACACTGTTCAGTTGATGGCATTATTAAAATCAACAAGAGTCTTGAGAAGACTTGTTGCCACTTATCTCTAAGGAAATCCTAGGAAACTAATAGTATGATAAATCAATGGGCACAAATGATTGCAGTAATACTAAAATGTTTTACGTAATATTGATGGAATTACTTTCAAAAAAACAAAAAAATAAATGCATTGGTTCTGATGTATACAGGAATAATTATGAATGACAACAAAAGAAAAAAAAAGGAAAAGAAATCCCACATTTATAAAATGCAATATATATATATATATATATATTTGAAATGATCTCCCATCGTTACACGGTAAATGTATCACTTGGCCCAGATAGCGTAAATAGAACGCAATCTATAATCGTATATATATATATATATATATATATATATATATATATATATATATATATATATATATATATGGTTATAAATTGATAATTATTAACAATTAATAATTGTGTCATATGTATGTATATATAATAGCAAGAGTCTATCCATATAATAATATGAATAAGAAATGTGTACTTTGCCTGAAAGAAAACTCTTTTATTTACTACAAGCAACCAGGAAAAAAACTTCTTAATAAAAGAACTGAAATGATTTCAAAATGCAGACATGAAAACAAATATGTATTAAAACAGGCAAATAAAGACAACAGTTTTAAATACTAAAATATATATAATGCACAATATATTTAAAATTACTCCAATGAAATAAACAAAAATACATGACAACATATGAAAACAAAACAAACACAATACAATGATTTATTTAAGAGATAGATTGATAAAGCGTGCACATCGTGAATTTTGAACGAGACGATGGAAAACGAACAAGTCGCATGACATGATGGAGCCACGTGAGGGAAGAACGTTTTCTTGTTTTTTTAAGTGAACGTTAAAAATATTTATTCGCACGAAAAGTTAACGAGATCAATGAAACAATCTGCTGGAATGTAGTGATGTACATGATAAACCAATATATATATATATATATATATATATATATATATATATATATATATATATATATATATATATATATATATCGTATTTTCGGTTGGATAAAGCGACCCTCAGATAAGACAAGTCCCCAATTTCAGTATGAATTTAATAGTTTCAGTTTATATAGCTGGTATAAGACGACTCACAAAATACCAAATCAAATGTGGTGAAGTTCACACTTTTAATGTAAATCCAATCATAATAATGTTCTTTACCGAAATCGGTATCTTTCCTCTTCTTTCTGCTATGGTCAATGTACTTACCATACACATTGTTTATATCGTACTATCTCCTCGCTCCTTTGGTCGAGCCAACTTAGAGTTACTGTAGCAATGAGCAGTAGTAAACACTAATCATTGTACTTTGGGGAAATCTATCAACAGCACATATGAAGCCAGAGATCTTACTCAAAATCACAGATCTCCGTACACACTAGATTGGTAATAATCCAATAGATTTTAGTGTAATAGAAACATTACGTACACTACAACAGCTTTTTTTTTTAAACTGAAGACACCGGCAATCGTTGTTGACTCACCGTAATAAAAGATGAGTAGGGGAATTTAGTGTTAGTGTTTTTGCATTTGCAATTTAACATCGAAGGATCTTGAAATGAACGCGTCAGGAAAGAGGGAAAGGCTTTGAAGACCAACAATGACCAATAGAAAAATGGTGTTGAACGAAGTCGACGCCGGCACCCCGCCCCTTCAGCGCTCGGACACCATTTCCGGTAGGCTGTTCGGTATCACTGATAGTATTAATGCCGTGTCCATGTTTGTTTTTCAGGTGTTTAATATACCAGTTGCTCAACAATTTCTTACTTGGTGTGTTATGAAACCAAACATGGTATTTCGAGTTGGATTTTAAGATCACTGTTTTTGTATTGGGCCAATACTACGGCTCCATTTTCGGTGTTCCACTTCAATGCCCCAAATATGTATAGTTAAAAACATATTTTCAGTTTGTGAAAATGCATAAAGAAAGAAATAGAAAACAGATTTTATTCATTGTAGATATTTAGTCACAGTGCTCGATATTCAACATAGTAGATGGAGCTGTTATTATATAAAAATGATGAGGGCAGTTAACATTCATCGGATAAATATCCTTGTAATTCTTATATATATATATGTGTGTATGTGTGTGTGTGTGTAAGGGTGTGTGTGTGTGCACGCAGGGGCGTTTATAATACTTTTCAATGCTCCAAGGCAGAGGGCCAGGAAGCGACACTTTAATCCTTGGCAAAGCTAACAGATATTCTGATTTCTAGGCAGAAGCACTGGTCCATACGTACAAGATCCCGTCGTATTTCACGAGTACTACGTTAGTTTCATAATGATTGGATGAACTTTTACAATTTAAGCTGTGGCGTTCATTCAGTTAAATTTCACACACATGCGAACCTTTGTATATCTTACGCATTGTATTTGGTTTGTGCGGACTCATTTCCTCGTCCTTGGGTTCTGGATGATTCCAGAAAAAAGATGGATGCAGAGGGATTTCGTGGCATAAACAGCGGAAACGTTGTGAAACAAAAACAACAACAAAGAAAAATAGTCTGAACAGACCACATACAATGAGTAAGACACCTCATATATCAAAATTCAGATAAGAACTGTTCTGGTACCTCTAAGTTCACCATGTATATTATATGTACATGTATATACCCAGCCATAAATCATAAGTATTTAGCACTGATTACCAAAATACTTAATGACTAGTTTGAAATGGGGATAGGGTCTACATTTCTCATCTGGCCCAGGCCTATTACCAGCTTTACTCAGTCTTGAATTGTACACACACACACACACACAAATAACTTGTCTCAGGGTCCGAAAAACCAAATCTTTTTTCTTCAAACAGGAGTTCACATTTGGTTAAAAGATGGCATGGTGATAAATAGAACCCGATACAATCCATACTTAATCTCTAGCAGTCACTTTTTCGAGTATTGGCCCCAATTTTGATATTGATCAATAGAGGGCCCATTCATATTTTTTTAAAAACTTTACGTACACCACCGTTCCCGTATTTCCTAGACCGGTCAGGTTCTTTCGTTTTCATATAAGAGATGGTACCCCAATACATGAGCAAAAGCTCGCGTTTTGTGCTGCTCTTGATCTGATGTATCACACGTTCGACCTAGGTTGTCTCGAAGGCCTTGTCGACCAAAACGGAAGTTATTATTTCGTGATGACTTTGGCTCAACGCAGGACACGCAATTGTATCTCAGTTCTCTTATTGGTCATAAGTGCCTCTACTGCTTACCGATATTCTGCCAATTCTTCGGTGATCTTTTGACTTTGAAGACTGTGAATTTTTATCAAAAGGGCTGCAGATTTCCCTCTGGGTATCAGTGACAGACAGAAACAGAAACGGAAGCATCTGTCATTATCGATTCAAAGGCCGATGCCATTCCGTAATCCGAAAAATTCAAAACTTCGAAAAGATGTCTGCTCTCTCTCTCTCTCTCTCTCTCTCTCTCTCTCTCTATATATATATATATATATATATATATATATATATATATATAAAATGTATTTTAAATTCCCGAAACGGTAAACAACTGATGATCCAAACACGAAAAATTCATAGTTGCGTAATATCAAATTCCGTGTGAAACATAAGAACCCCTGAAAATTGCATATTACATTAATAAATATTGGCAAATAATTGACATAATATGTCAATATATATATATATATATATATATATATATATATATATATATATATATATATATATATATATATATATATATATATATTACCAGATATTGGGAAATAAGTGATTAAAGTGACACCAAAAAAATTGAAGAATTTCTTTAATTTGTTTAATTGTAAATCTTCCTAGAATATATACGTATATATTTTCATATATCTTCATATATATAAATATATGCTTTACGGCTTTAAATACGAAATATCAATCATAATTTCGTGTCTTGTACATCTGCAACCACTTCACTACAAAATAGGTCAACGTAAAGTGTGATACAAGGTTTCCCCGCTATCCGAAAGTAGAGGGTTTCAATAAAAACATTTTGTTTGCCGAAATAGCGCAAAGCGAAGAATCAATTGCTATCGATTTATATGGGATCTATTCTTGAGTGTTACTAGACAAAATGGGCGTTGAGACTGTGGCGTAAGTGAGAAAAAAGAGGGGGTGCGCTGTCTCTATAATGGTTCACTGCTGACCAACAGCAATTTCGTTTTTCGACCTTTTATCGGAAAAAGCGAAAAAGTGGCTCAAAACAATCGTCTAAAAAGCGGGAGATATCTGTACGTGTTTTGAAAAAATTGTTTGTTGTGCTGGGTACGCTCTGCACCGGGTGACATAATTAAAGTGTATGATGCCAAAATCACAGTACATAAAAATTCAGCCGCATGTGCTGTTGTTTTCGTTGTCGCTGGTGGTCTCTTTTTATGGTCGCTGATTACATCAGATTTTCCCGTTCTTCTGCTACAATATTGTGTTAATTAGTATTTGAGATTGGTTATCTTTGCAAAGACACATCATGTAGCCATTTCGCTAAGGGACATTTTTGTAATAGAAATTTCGAATGACTAAAAGTGGCCTGATTTTTACTGTTGTTTAAATTAGGTAAGTTTTTTTTTAAAATTTCACATATACGCGTTTCAAATGCGACCCTTGGATAATAAAAAAAATTAAAATTGAAAATTGACGTTAATATAAAAGAAATGAAATCTGCAAAATTACCTAACAACTGAATTTACCCAATAGCCACTTTTTGAAAAATTGTAGCAACTTTGGCCATAAAAATGTTCCATAACAAAATGGCTGCATGATGCATCCTTTCAAAGATAGCTTTTATGAATATGTATCCACAAGTTCTTTCGGAAATGAAGTTATAATTGAAGGAAAGTAAGGAGAAAAGACAAAGAAAGGCTTCCACTCTGTTACCAATAATATTATAATTCTGTTACTAATAGTATTATAACTGAAACTGTTGAATTCAATATAGAGAGATTTTACAAAACAATTCTGTTGTTAATTTTCATTTTATTAAAAAAATATCACATTTAAGCTATTTAAAAATGTCATATTAATCATATATTATTCCATTATAAAATTGTTTAAGAATCTTCCTTGTATAACAATTATTTAACGTTAAAATTTAATTTCAAAGTGAATATAAATTTGATATAGTTCTTAAATGTTTTTATTTCGAATGCTTGTGTTTTCTTAGGAATTATCACTTTAAGCACATGAAACTGTATAAACGTAAATTCATTTTGGCTGTGCGTATGATATCGTTAATTAAAAAGAGTAATTTTAACTTTGTCAGTTGTTTATGGCTCTACTGTCAATACTACATTCATTGATATATGAGAATTGTGATTTGCGAATAACATTAGAACAAAAAATATTACTAAGGACTCTGTATGGTGGGTAGCGGTTCATGATGATGATACTAGGAGTTACCACACTGGGTAATACCAACATCACTGACGGCAATGGTTATCTGAACGAACTTTTCGACGCATCAGCAACTATTGCAATACAATCAATTCTGCTTAAAAAGGCCAGTGGTTATTAGGACCAGCCGCACAATATGGCCAATCTTGGGAGGCTTAATTCAAACGTATGTAATCATCGCTAATTCGATTCATTCATTATAACCAATATGCCGTTTATTTGGGCCAAACAACAATGCTACTGAATTAATAATTTTTTAAAAATAAAATCTGATAGAAATACTAAAAATGTATTTTCCAGTCCCCAGAACAACTATCTTTCAAATGTGTTTAGCTTGTGACTTAAACTTCCAAAAGAAAAAAATGTAGAAAAATAAACTTGAATTTTTATCCAAGTTGTTTCCCTTGAATTCAAAAGACTTTTGCGTGTAATGCGTCAAATAAAGTTGCTCAGTTTATCAGACGAGCCGGTTATTGTGTTCAAAATCGTTTGTCCCAATGCAGCCCTATTAACCGGAATCCACTATATAATGAAAAATTGTAAGGTCAGGGGAATATTTGCAGGTTGTTCAGAATTTTGTGGAATTTTCACTTCATGTATTCTTGAGAAATGAAAAGGGAATCTAAAATAATGTGTTCGTTCTTTGTCTAAGAATTTAAAGCGAAATAAAGAAAAATACATGGTGAAACATAAAAAACGAGTTTACTTTTATGGATCACTTTAGCATTCTCCCATTCCCAGTCTGGTTAAGAGCGGGCATGTTGAAGCGATCCCTCGAAGCATTCAAGACATCGGACTTCAGCACAAAACCATTAATAATTCAGTGAATTTCGGGAACCCCATCGGAGGGAGTGGACACACGGACTAGCGAGTCATATTGGAACAATCAGAGATCCAGAATTAAGGAGATACGTAGCTGTGAGAGCAACCTTTCCAAAGAACACCGACAAGAATTCATACGACGTGATAGATTTGGTGATGATGTATTTAAAAATTCATGAGTAAAGCTATATTTTCTTTAACTTTGTTAATAAAATAAAGCGTTTGAAAATTAATGCATTCATATGAGTAAAACGATATCTTCTTAAACTTTATTTATAAATCCAATGATACTTGTCGAAAATGAATGGATTATTTACGAATGCATCGACACTTCAGCCTACGATGAGATTATGTGAATGCTCTGAAACAAAGTGTAGCATCTGTGCGCTCATTGAAAAAGGTGTCTGAATACAAAATTATATATATATATATATATATATATATATATATATATATGTATGTATATATATATATGTATATATATATATATATATATATATATATATATATATATATATATATATATATATATATATATATTCCAGCTCGACTCTAAACCAACTAAACATTCAAAGTTGAATATATATCGATCATTCTATAAAATAAACCCATCATACGTAGGATATTGCATTATATTATATCGAATTATATTATATTGCTGATTTGTACTATATAAATATATATATACGAATATATAAATATATATGTGTGTGCATGTGTGTGTGTGTCTCTGTGTGTGTATGTGATGAGATTTACACAGATATATACCCGGTGAATGTCAATGTTTCGTGTCAAACACACTCTTCAACAACCGACAATATGTTCAAATAATCAATTAGATACTTTTTTCTTCGATATAAAAAGAATACTTCTTTGAAATTATTATTATATATATATATATATATATATATATATATATATATATATATATATATATATATATATATATATATATATAACGTTTGACTCATCTCTTGTTTACCGTTACAGTTAAATCACTATATATATATATATATATATATATATATAGAAAGAGAGAGAGAGAGAGAGAGAGAGAGAGAGAGAGAGAGAGAAAGAGAGAGGGAGGGGGTCACATATGGATAAATGAATTACCATGTCTTTCTTAGTTTCCCTAACTTTCTCTGAATCACAATGTTTTACAAATGAAGATCCTCCCTCTTAAATTGCTTTAGAGGGAACTATGTTCAAATGCTAAAGTGATTTTTTTTGTATTGATATTTGTTCATTTTTTTTCAAATTGAAGTCCTGGTGAAATTTGGCATTTTCTCCATCAGTCAAGTATATTGAGGTAGCTGAAATGGTAGCGATTTGGCTCCCTGTTTCCATAGTTTTTAATGCCAAGAAAAGATAGAAGTGGTAAATGAGAAATTCTATTGAAATGAATTGAAATTATGTTGTTTATTGTGAGGAAGCGGAACTTACACACATACATAAACACTTACATATATATATATATATATATATATATATATATATATATATGTAGTCATTATCATTTTCATTGGTATAGTTTAATGTAAATATGCGTACAAGTATAAGCGTACATATGTAAATGTATGAGAATGTATTGACATGTCCACAAATTCAGCATATCTATGTATATATATACATATAAATATATACATATAAATATATACGCACACACACACACACATACACACGCACATATATATGTATATATAAATATATATATATATATATATATATATATATATTTATCTATCTATCTATCTATCTATCTATATATATATATATATATATATATATATATATATATATATATATATATAAATTAAGAATTACATTATATTATATGGAAACTTATTTGAGATGATCACCCGTCGTTACATGGTTAATAAATCACACACCCTAGACAACATAAACAGAATAAATAATCAAGTAAAATCTGTTTACGTTGTCTCGGGTGAGTGATATATCAACCGTGTAACGACAGGATATCATCAGAAGTAAGTTTCTATATAATATTACGCAATTTATGATATATATATATATATATATATATATATATATATATATATATATATAGATAGATAGATAGATAGATAGATAGATAGATGGAAATAATTGACTGAAATGACATATTTTGAAAAATACTTTTGCATCTTTAGTATTTAAAGCTGTAAAACCTTCTAGAATATATATATATATATATATATATATATATATATATATATATATATATATGTGTGTGTGTGTGTATGTGTGTATGTATAAATGTATGTATATGAATATACATATATATATACATCATTTGAAGACAATATCCTTTGTAAAGAAGCGCTATTCTGTGACTCAAGCATGACTTCCCATCTGTACATTTTCCCTTGTATTTCCTAATCCCTTGTCCTACTCAGAACTCCATACATCTATACGCAAATATACATACTTGTATCCATATATACATACTTGTACGTATATATATAAATGTGTGTGTGTATGTGTAAAGTTTGTTGTTTGAGACGCACTGTGCATCGTCTATTATGCTCCCATAATCTCTCATTGAAATGAGCATCATGGTGTTTTTAATAAAAATGCAATCAAAGTAAATAAGTAGATACAGCACAGCCAATGAACCCATTTCATGTTATAACTAGAAATATTTACATTCGATATCAACAGTCTATATGCATTTACATTATAATAATAGTTTTTCAATTTTTTCTCATTACATCCCATACACGCAAAATTAGCTTCCCATGCCACGGGGTATATGGATAAGAAATCTTGTTCTAAGTAGATTGTGATTAAGATTTTACACACATTAAAATCTCTTCTTTTGAAATTTATGCTTTTTAACTAATTATTTTTACTTTAAAAAAAAACTAAAGTCATTTCTTTCAAAAAGGTCTCCCCAAGTTTGTTTTTTTAGTTTTCTAGCCTCTCTAGGTAGCTACTGTATATATCATTGACCCCGCTCCTGCTTCACCCCCTAATCTACTCAATGTACACAAGCTGAAGCTAGCAAGATGATGAATATATCACTGTTCATTTTCCATTAGCGTGACAGAAAAAAACAAACCAATAAAAAGTCACTTCAGCTTTGGCATGAGTTAAAATAGAATTGTGTAAATATATATATATATATATATATATATATATATATATATATAGATATATTAAATACAACCCCTCTCTCCCTCTGTACACATACACACACTCATATACATACATATATAAATATACTGCATCAAGCCAATTTGGTAAGTTTTTAAACTATACAAAGTGAACGTGTGTCTAGCGCGCATGGAGTTCGGTTTCTTTATGGCTCTCTCTCTCTCTCTCTCTATATATATATATATATATATATATATATAGGTGAGATTCATCGATTATTATACATAGATAAAGCTAAACATGTAGTGTATGTGAATATATATATATATATATATATATATATATATGTATATGTATATATATATCAAATACATATCTATACGTACATGTGTATTACGAGTGTAGCAACAAAAAAGTTCGTATCACTCTTTTTGAAAACTAGAGACTAAACGCAGAGCTGAAAACCAGTTGAAAACTTTTGCATATACCTAAATATATTTGCAGGTTCGCAGGGAATAGAGTGACAACTAACCTCCTTCTAACACCAGTACCTCTCTCAGTATCCTCATAGACCTCTGCAATGTCATGGTCGTGACAAGCTCATTTTTTTTTCGAATTTCCAATTCATTGACGACTACTACAACTACTACTACTACTACTATCTTCATCATCATGACAATTATTATTATTATTATTATTATTATTATTATTATTATTATTATTATTGCTGTTGTTGTTGTTGTTATTATTTTGTGGTGTGTTTTCTACAATTTGATTTTTGCATAAGTTCCCTTTTTGCCATTTTATATGTATGTTTACAATTACATATATGTGTGTGTATGTATGAATATATACGTATACGTACGCATTTATATTTTATCTATATATACATATATATGTACATATGTACACGTGTATATATGCGTGTAAGTGTGTGTATGTGTGTGTGTATGTGTTTGCTTACTGTTGTAAGTGGAGAAGCATTGAATAAAGTGCATTGACAAGGAAAGAGACAGTGTTGAAAAAAGGAATTGTGTAAAATGACCTTCTTTTCTATCATTAAGCTATGGACCTAGTGATGTACTTACGCGTAGATGCATGTATATATATGTGTGTGTGAGTGTTTGCTTTCATTCATATATATATATATATATATATATATATATATATATATATATATATATATATACATATATGTACGCGTGTATATGTGCATGTATGTGTGTATGTGTATGTGTGTATGTGTAATGTTCGATTACTGTTGTTTGTCGAGAAGCGTTGAATAAAGTGCATTGACAAGGAATGAGACAATGTTGAAAGAAGAAATTGTGTAAAATAAACGGTTTTTTTTCCATCATTAAGCTATGGACATAAAGATGTACTTATGCGTATATGTATGTATATATATATATATATGAGAGTGTTTGCGCAAGAGTTGTAATACAACGAAACAGCTGTCTGTGGACGACACAATACATATATATATATATATATATATATATATATATATATATATATATATATATATATATATATATATATATGTATTTATATATATATATACTAAGAGACTCAGTTGCATTCATAGCGAGAAAAGAGGCAATGATTTTATCTTCATTTTTCCCACGATCCATGGAGATACAACACACGTAAACGAATAGAAATTTGAAAATAGAAAAACAACCCTGAAAAATACTCCATCAAAACCCTCGTTGTTATTAAAGGTAAAATGGAGACAGAGAACAAAAACAATTGACCGACAGTCGTAAAGGCATGAAACTGATCATTATCAACAAAACTGTAAATATCTATCGATCTCAATATCATATATATATATATAAATATATCTATGAATATATATGTGTGTATATATATATATATATATATATATATATATATATATATATATATATATATATATATATGCAAGTTTATATATTCTTATACATGTATATGTACACACATGCTCATGTATATATATATATATATATATGTGTATTTATATATACGCATATATACATGTATTTATATATACGCATATATACATGTATTTATACACACGCATGATTACATGCACTCACACACACACACACACACACACATATATATATATATATATATATATATATATATATATATATATATATGTATGTATATATATATACATGTATGCTATGTTGTTATTATTCTTTATGAGCGTTGTAACTTGTAGGCCGGCGACCTGTCTTCTGTACTCGATTGATTCGTTTAACCTTATAATGAATGTAATATCTTTCTCTTTCATGTAAATAAAAATGTACGTCTGTATGATCGTTCGTATTGAACAATGTTTTCTGGTGTTTTATCCTTCTTTTGCGTGCCTACCTGGCCACAAACACACTTTCTCATATATCTACCTACACACGTCGTCTTACATGTGTTCGAGTCGATGGGCGTTTGGAAACACCTGGCCCATTAATAACATCAGAGTGAAACCTGGTTTTCCTTCAGTTCAATTGTCTCTTCAAACGTCGTTAGTGTTAGACGCTCAATTTATCACATTTAAAGGAAAAAAATTGTTTTTCAATGTTTCATACATATATATATATATACACACTCACACACATACACACACACACGCACACACACATATATATATATATGTGTGTGTGTGTGTGTGTGTGTGTATGTGTGTGTATGTATGCATGTTTGCTAGAAAGCTTTAGAGACTGAATTTATGAAAAGACTTTTTCCAGAGATTTATGTCATTTCCGTCAATTATTTTCCTATATCTGTTAATGTAATTTATGTAACGTTATATATATATATATATATATATATATATATATATATATATATATATATATATATATATATATATATATATATATATATATATATATTCTAGCTCTACAAAAATACAATTGCTACAGAAACTGTTTAGGTTTCCATGGATGGACTGTTGCTGAAATGGAGACAAAATCATTGCCTCGTGTCTTGCACGATGAAGAGCAACTGAAACTATATATATATATATATATATAGAGAGAGAGAGAGAGAGAGAGAGAGAGAGAGAGAGAGAGAGGGGGGGATAGATATAGAAGCTGATGTAGATATATTGATATTGATAGATATATAGAGAGAGACATACATATGAATACATGTATATAGAGAGAGATCTGAAATTTAAAATTGTAAATAACTATCTATTTATGCTCTATTTCAAAATATTGAGCACTATCGACGAAGATAAAGCAACCCCTAAAAGTGTAGAGATATAAACACGCACATGCACACACACACACACACACACACATACACACACACATATATATATATATATATATATATATATATATATATATATATATATATATATATATACACACACACACACACATATATGTGTGTGTGTGTGTGTGTGTGAATGTATATATACCTGCACACACACACAAACACACATTACCAAATGTAGGTTTTATCAAAATAGTCATTCTATCCATTTTTCTCTATAATGTTTAAAATTCCTTTGTCGAGGTACAGACATGAATCCAGACGTGGACCCCCAGCTAAAGTGAAACGCGAATAAAAAAAAATTCTTTTTGATTTCTAGATAAAGATATTTTTATGTATGTAAAAAAAAAAAAAACGATCCCAAGGAATCATAAATTAATCATAAAAAGTAAAATTTCTTATTTTGTTTTTCATCCAATAATTACGACGTCCTCCGTCTTATTTTTCATGATTTTTTATTCATTGGTTCCGTAGTGAAATCCTTTGATTTTTTTTTTTTGCTTCTCTCTTTTAATCTACGTTTCAAATGGAAAAAAACCGGATCGCACATCATTCCATTGTTTATTATGTTTTAAGCTTGTTTTATTTTTCACGTTTTTTCATTTTTGACGGTAATTCTTCTCCTTTTGGAGCCTGTAGGCCCCGAAACCTGCCCCCACCTGCTCAAAATCCTGGATCCGCCCCTGGTGTAATATTAACGTTATTGTTAGGGAATTAGAAGATTGTATAGCGTCAATCTGCCTGAGAACAAAGCTATGCAGAACAGTATTTTAAATCTCTGCTGGTACTTTGAATATACGAAATATGGGTGAAAGTTGCTGTCGAAAACAGTATTTTAGTCACACATCATTAATCTTATGAAAAAGCATGTAAGTATTTCTAGTAGAAAAAAATGTCAAATAAAAAGCAATCTATCTGTATGAAGAACAGTGACCTTTTCTGGTTGTTTCTTTGTTTCATTGCACGTGATATATAATGAAGATAAGAAATTTATATTTTGCTAATAAAATATCTCTTACCAAACATTTAAAACAATGGATTCTTCCACTAAAAGCAGTTCAGTCACTTTTTGATGGAACATCGGAAAAAATTTGATAAGAAATAAACATTTATTTACGCCATTAACACCTTCTAATTAAAACTATAAAATCTTGAAGTAAGTAAGATAATGTTAAGAAACCCCTTGAACTTCACAGAAACACGGGTGAATATTTTTACCAAATGTACTAGGCCTCCAGTATATAAATATATATATATGTGTGTGTGTGTGTGTGTGAAGAATTATCTCATATAAATTCAAATGTGTCCGTGATTTTTTCACGGCCAAGAACTAGTAAGTTATAATTTTCTTGTTTGAAATAAAAATGCAGTAGATTTTTCTTTTTCTGTTCAAGTATACTTACATTTGCATGTGACGTAATGAGAAGGGAATCTGAATTCTCAAAAAGGGGATAATATTTCCATCTTTCTGTTGAAGAAGACGAGAAAATTAATCCATTGATTCAGCAACCTTGATAAAGGTCTTTTTTTTTTCAAGAATTTTGTTCTCTATCGAGAGGAAAAATACCGTCTCATTGAAAGATGGATCATCAGTCCAATAGATTGCCTTCCAGAACGATCAATAACAAAATAATTGAGCTTCCAATTGATTTCTTTTGTTTCTATTGGTTTTTTTTTTCTTCAAAAAGTTGTTGGTTTTGCTGTGAAGTCCTTCATTTTAAAAACACTTTGAATGTTACCTTTCATCTTCTGGAAACCACGCACTTATAAGTATTCATATAGTCATCTGGCGTCTTTTACTCATGTATTTTTTTTTCTTCCTGTTTTGTTTTTGTTTTTTAATAACGAAGACAATTTTGTTTTCAAATCGCTGTTTTAGTTCTGTATTCTTTTTTTTTTTTTTCGTGTTCTTTGCTATTTTGTCGTACTGTCTGGAAATTTTTGTGTCGACAGTAGAGAGGCTCAGAGAGATTTGAAGATGAAGTAACCACTGATTTCGTAATTAGAAACTAAGTATTTTTTTCAGTTCTCACTCACTCTTTCTCTGTCACTGTCTCTTTCTTTCTCTTTCTCTCTCTATCTCTGTCTTTGTCTCTGTCCCTCTCTCTCTGTCTCTCGCACTCTTTCTCTCTCGCTTTGGCTGTTGGAAAGCAAGCACTCTCGTGGACGATGGAATGGACAGCCTTTTTTCTACCGACTAAGTTCCACGTGGCCGAAGAGAGTTGTGATGATGTATGTCAGTAAACGCATAAAGACGAACCAACAATCAAATCACATCCGAATGAGACTCAGCCGAGAAGAGTAAAAGAGAGAGAGATAGCGAGAACGAGAAAAAAAGGAGAATATGAAAGAATGAGAAGGAGTAAGGAGATAATGAGAAAAAGAGAGATTGAGGTAGAGAATGAGGCAGAGGAAAAAGAGGAGGCGTGTGTATGTCTTATATATTGCGTTATATTCGCACACGCATGTGTGTATGTGTATTTGATTGTATGCTATTGATATTGTCATTATCGCTGTTGTTACTGTTGCCGCTGCTGCTGTTGCCGTCGTTATGTGCAGGTGGTGGGAGTTTGAAAGTGGGCGTGGCTTACAGCCTCTCAACGTAACAATACGAGCCGATGAAAATCCTTCTCATTATTGTTTAATGCCCTCATTTGTTTTTCATTTTCCTAGTTGTTACTTTCACTTTCATTTTTTTTATTTATTCAGCTAATTCCAACTTTCACTTTCACTTTTGATACATTGCTTCTTGCATTTACTTTTGCTTTTTACCCAATGTTCTTAATTCCTATTTTCACTTTCGCTTTGTTATTTTGCTCTTTGCTTTCCCTGATTTCTTCCTCCCTTTTATTATTTGCTCAGAATCTACTTACACTTCTGTTTTGAATTAGTTGGAATTAGTATATGTATTCACTTGTGTCTGTCTGTCTCTCCTTGTCAGCCTGTCTGTCTGTTTGTACACACCATATATGCAAAAGTTCACAATGAATTTCAATGACATATTGTGGAAGGGTGGACTATGAACTGGGAAAGAATTGATAAAAATTAGGAGCGGATCAAGGCATTTTACTGCAATCTCTCCCACATTGTAGTTGTATATAAACTGATTTTCATTCAGTTTTTTTGTGACAATGGCACTTTCTAGTTACGTTCTAATTATTATATCTTTTATCGTCTTGGCTTTTTTCTTGGGAGCATTTTGACATTGGGTGCAAAGGGCTATTTGATATGCTTAATGTTTCTTTCCCTCTCTTGCTTCTCCTCTTTATCCTTTTCTTCCCTTTTCCACATTCCCTTTCCCCTCTCTCTCTCTTTCGTTTTTATATTTTCCATCATCTTTCTTCGTCCATCCCCTTCCTAGCATTTTGGTTCAATCCTTTTTTCTTTTTGTTTTCTTATCTTTTCTCTGCCTTCATCAACTCCTTTTTATTTTTCATTGTCTCTTCCTCATTACATTTTCCTGCTTTTCTGATTGTGCAATGCAAGCATGATTTTTTTTCTCTCCCAAAACAGTTATATCTCCATGATTTTAAGTTAAATCACGACTCAACAATCTTATATATATATATATATATATATATATATATATATATATATATATATATATATATATATATATATATATATATGACAAAGGCCTTCTCCATTTCCTTCTACGACAACAGCGATTGTGCCAGGCTCAGGTATGATTTACCGGCAAAACCCTATGTATCCATTGTGTCTGGTCTTTTTCTACTGCGTTCATTGTTTAATGGACACCAATCAGTTAGCCTTTTGCTCCATCCGTTGTCACCCCTTTGTACCAAGTGTACCCCCGTTTCCATTTTTGTTGCTTAATCATTTATATGATTTCCTTCACTCTGACATTTTCCCTAATCCATGTGGATCTTTTCCTCTCTTTCAATGTTATCCCTAGCATTGCTCATTCTATGGCTCTTTGTACGATTCTATGTTGGTTCTCAATTTTTTATGTTAGTTCCCATGTTTTGCATCCGTAAGTTATAGCTAGTATTATCCATTTATTGTATACTTTACGCTTAAAGCACATTGCCAAGGAACTTTTCAATACGTCTTCACTCATATTGAATGATTTCCAGCCAATCGTTATGCATCATTTTGTTTTGCTTTCATTATCTTTCTCTAACTCTATCATCCCTATTACACTATTACCAAACATATATAAACTATTCGAAAAATAAATAGACTAACAAGTATATATATATATATATATATATATATATATATATATATATATATATATATATATATATATATATATATATATATATATATATATATATATATATATATATAGTAGTTTACCCTTTATCTGCAGGAATGTATTTCCGGGGTGTCTGAAAATGCAGATAGTACCGAACTCTATATAAACAATTTTTTTCACAATAAGAAATTGACAAGAATAACTAATAATGAAATTGAGAAACTATAGCAATAAGCTGCAATAAAATTCATTTGACAGATTTGTTCAAACTGTGGATGTTAGCCACTTCAGTATACAATGTTTTTCTTTCCCTATTAAGTGAAGTTTATTTTCACCTTTTCACTAGAAGGAAACACTTTGTGGGTGAAAATCAGCCATGCAAACAAGCATGCTTCATAAGTGAATATTCAACAATAGACCACCTATATCAAATAAACCAACCAATCGAAAAGTCGTTAGGAATCAAGAAAACACTTTGATCGGCCTTTGTAGATTATGAGAAAGCATTTGACTCGGTAGAACATACAGTAGTCTTCAACTCAATGTGGAAGCAGGGAGTTAACGAAAATTAAAAAGAAATCATTCAAAATGTACACACAAAGGGCACTGCATAAATATACGAACAAGATTAAGATAAGAAAGGGAGTGAGGCAAGGAGATACAATGACACTTAAATTATTCACAGCGATCTTTCGGAAAACTGACTGGAAGGGAATGGGAATAAGCATTGACGGAGAATATTTAATCGATTTGAAAATTGTTGATGCCGTTTCCATGACGTCAGATGCTTAGGAAAAATCACAGAACATGTTGTCTGATCTAAACATGGAAAGAAAAATGTACACTTAAAGATAAACAGAACAAAGACAAACGTTATGTTCAACGATTAGGTACCCCCAAAAACCATAAAATAGAAAGCAAATATCAAGTAGCGGTTGACGAATACTCACACACACACACACACACACACACATATATACGTATATATATGGGTGTGTGTATGTATATACATGTTCATAAATATATATATATATATATATATATATATATATATATATATATATATATATATATATTAATGCATATACATTTATTCATAGGTATATATTTCTATCGGAGTATACATCATGTCATATTTCTTAATGATATAACTATCTGCATTGAAAAACAAATAAAATCGCATGGATATTGCATTGAATGGACAAAAGTAAGATTTGGAGTTGATGCAGTTATGACCGGCGGCTGTTTAGCTCAATGGAAGCAGCAACGTTACTTTGAAGCGGCTACTTTATCAGTTGTTAATTCAATCCCAGCAGCAGCCCCACTTTCTTTTGCTGTTTGTTCTATTTGCTCTGTCTTGGCCAAATGATAATTCACCGAGTAATTAGAGGGGATCATATCAAATAGAGTTTCAAAGTAATCAAACGCATTTATTATTGTTTCTGTCGGATTATATATCCATATAAAAATATATATGTCTACTGTATGTATATATGTATACATATAGTCATAAAAATAACGTATACATATGCATATATATATATATATATATATATAGTAGACATATATATATATAGTAAACATATATATATATATAGTAGACATATATATATATATATATATATATAGTAGACATATATATATATATATATATATATATATATATATATATATATATATATATACACGAGTTGCTACTAAAAGCTTCGTGGAATATAAACTGCGTGTGGGAACCAGATGTTACACGGACTTTCAACGCTATCTGTTGTGATGAGAACCCTAAAATCTATTTTGGGTAATATCCTTCGAAGGAAACAGTAGAGATTGATTTCCTGGAATTTTCCTATGTTAAAATTCCTCAAACTATTTGTTAGCACCTCGTATACGTAGGCATATGTATCGATATGATAAATATTTACATGCATGAATATGAAAAGACCGAAATCTGTCTATGTCTCTCTCTCTCTTTCTATCTCACTCTCTCTCTCTGTATATATATACAACAAAATTATATATATATGTACTACAAAATCTAGGGGAAAAAGCACCCAACTCAATTATATATATATATATATATATATATATATATATATATATATATATATATATATAACAAGTAATATAACACATTTGAAGCTATTTCTGTCGTATTATATATCCATTTCCTAATACACGCATATATATATAAAGTATGAATATATCTTTGTGTATATATATATATATATATTATATATATATATATATATATATATATAT
This sequence comes from Thysanoteuthis rhombus, assembly GCA_963457665.1. NCBI lineage: Eukaryota > Metazoa > Mollusca > Cephalopoda > Oegopsida > Thysanoteuthidae > Thysanoteuthis > Thysanoteuthis major. The sequence continues at coordinate 30,457,335 of OY735231.1, read as the reverse complement.
ATATATATATATATATATATATATATATATATATATATATATATATATATATGCGTTTGGATGTTTTCCTGTGGGTGTATACCCAAATAAATGTATATACATATACAACCATATATATATATATATATATATATATATATATATATATATATATATATATATATATATATATATATATGCAGTAGTAGATGTAGTTACCTGTGCGTGAATGCATGCATTTACAAATAGTATGTGTATACATATATGTGCACGTATATTGAGCTATGTACGTATATGTATGTACCTGGTACATACACTATCATTTTTTGACCGATTTGACACAGAATTGAACTCACGACCGCCAATTTACTAAATTCGCTCTAGAATCGAATTCTAAGTTGCAAGTCTGCTGTTTGCTGACTTAACATTACGTAACTTGCATAAATTGTAATATTTTTTCTATATTAAATTTTAATCATTCTTAGTTTGTTTTGTTTTTTTACACATTTCTCGAATTTTCAAAAATCTGATTAAAATAAAGACTTTCGAAATGCGTTAAATCGTGTGTTTTTCCTACTCAAAATACGAAATGAATTCTGCATAATATTAGATACAATAAAGAATGCAACGAAAATACTCAAAACAGGGAAATTTAGTCGGTGAATTGATGGAATTTTCTGATTATGGCTCCAGGGAAGATGACACCTAAAATAGTTCAAGATGAACTGACTCAGTGAAAAATTTATACGGTGTCCTCAATAACATTACGATCGTTGCAATAAAAGCATACTGATTTAGAAAAATGGAAAATCTTTATAAAATCCATTGGTATTATTGAAAATATCTATTTATGAAGATCAGCAAAGGAAAGAAACATTGAAATGTCTCTTCATTATCTTCAAGCGTAAGATTATTATTCACGCTATTTTCCGAACGGCAATATATATATATATATATATATATATATATATATATATATATATATATATATGTGTGTGTGTGTGTGTGTGTGTGTGTATATATATATATATTTATATATATGCACATATATCAATATATAGAGAAACTTACAATACATGTGTGTGTATGTGTGTGAGTGTATATACATGCACATACCTAGATATAGACAGATAGTGTATAAAAATTGAAGATATATATATATATATATATATATATATATATATATATATATATATATATATATATATATATAATGTGTACTTAAGAGAGTGAGACAGACTCGGGAGTGAAGTTTTTGGTGGTAAGGTTTATTAATCCTTATATGTCAATAGTCCATACATGTTTCGGGATTTCTCCCATCATCAGTGGTGCGTGTTGTGTGAGTGTGAATTAAAATGTACCATGTGGAACCAGAGTCCACTGCCAGCGGCTATGCATTGTGGGTAGGTTTTGTTGTCAGGGCTACAAGATATATATATATATATATATATATATATATATATATATATATATATATATATATATATATATATATATATATATATGACCTAGACTATATAAGTTTTATAGTATTTTATGAATTCTATTGAATCATATGGCTGGATGGCCCTAAAAAAAAACCCAGTGTGTTTTGTATACCATAAAAACATTTTAAAAGTTTTTACATTTTCATTAAATGAAAATATGGCTTCGATGTGGTTCTCGTGTTAGCTGGTTAGCCTTGATTAAATATTGATGTTTTTGTGTGTCATATATATAGGGAAATAATTGATTCGCTACACAAATAGTTTATGTTTTTGCCTTTCTAGTACTTCTTCAGGCGAACCTGAATACATTATTTCATGCCATTTACAGCTCTGCTTTAATCTAGCTTAATGCCAAATGTATAGAGCACTTTATGAAATGAAACCCACCGCACATTGGATATTGATTCACTGCTTTGTACTTTAGTATATACATCTACAATGCAAACAAATAAAGATATCACTGCTTAATACCAACCATCAAAAATCAATTGATGGGTCATTAAATATGAACTCATAAAATAGTATGATATGTATGATATGGACTCGATTATATATATATATATATATATATATATATATATATATATATATATATATATATAATCTTCATATGTATACCTGTATCAGTCTATATCTATGTATTTGCGTGCACATAATATAATTTCTATCTCTCTCTTTATATATATATATATATATATATATATATATATATATATATATATATATATAGAGAGAGAGAGAGAGAGAGAGAGAGAGAGTGGGGGGAGAGGAATAAATACTTGCAACGAGAAGTTACACTTATGAACTTCATGACTTGGATCTATTTCATGACTTAAAGTTTCGTGCATTAGCTCCAAAATATCGGTCAACTGCACTCATCAGATGAAAATTTTGATGCCTTTACTTATATATATATATATATATATATATATATATATATATATATATATATATATATATATATATATATATATATATATATATATATATATATAGTTAGTTTATAAAGTAACCGCATGATGAATTAGGTCGGTCCAAAAATAATTGCATTTTTTTCACCATCAAGTTTA